>WMED01028694.1:0-10403 GCA_019650415.1 Pipa parva | reverse complement strand
ATTTCATGATTGCACTATTTCAAATTATTCTAATTCGTTGACCAGCACTTGTATTGTCTTCAGTTTCCCTCTCAGTCTCATACAAGTGATCTTCAATCTGTCCCTCTTTCTTCACTACAGTTCCTATTTCCTCAGTGATAACTAATAGCCTCCCACTCGCCTTCTCCCTGCTTGATTGTCCAGCTTCTTTCAAACACCATTCATAGTTTATATATACTTTATAATATAATAATACATAATATAATAATAATAACATATATAATAACAAATATAATATAATATACATTACTAAGCATGAAAGATTTTGTAGTTCAATAGCACAATATTGCACACACATGCCTCTGTAAGCATGAGGGGATCTGTAGTCCAGTGCCACAATATTTCACAGATATATCTTTCATAATCCTATTTGTTACCTTTCCTCACTTACCAAGCAATTCTTCGCCGTCGCTCTCTCATTTACCCCCCTAAATACTCCTCTTACCAATTTCCTCTCATGTCCTCATCCAAACACTTCTTTTTCCCATTATCCCATTCCTGTGAGTTAACAGTCTAGCGAAACACTGCAGGGGCGCTTCAGAAATGTTATCCTTTCCACTAGTATTGCTATGAAAAGATAAATCTAATTAAAGCTAATAAAAACAGCCCGTGGGATAATATTTATGAGGTGAATATGATGAAAATGAATTTTCTGATATATATATGATTAATCAGGACGGTGCTCAACAAAGCAGTGTTCTGGGAGATACCCAGCTTAATATAAAAATTATTTAGATCTGATCAGTGAAACCTCTCAGGCTTTATTTCATTTATAGAAATAAGGTTCTGTAAAGTTAATAAATGCATATTTTCATGATTGTGACCTTGGTAAATGAATGATTAGTCTATTAACAGTTAACTATTCATATTTTAGTATGAATAATTTCATTAGCATAATCTTAACACTAGGTGCAGCATTTCTTTTATGGGCATTATTTATGTTATTTATATTATTATTTATTGGCATTATGATGTAAACAGACATCTTTACAGTATTTTATCCATGACTGAATTTGTACATAACGACTGCATTTTCGATTGTTACAACTAACTGCCCTGATTGGAATGTTTAGTGCACCTTTAGCAGACTTAATAGACAATGTAAAATTCAGTAAGGTGTAAGCAAACAAATTCTGCAAAGCCTATGGTACAGGACTTCCATTTGTAAAATGGAATCCTTTCTAAGAGAGAGATAACAGTAGCAATGTACAATTTTATTATTAATATTAATTTCTTTGCAATATAAGCAAGAGCTTACAGCTATCAGTGTTACCTTCAGTGTTCATATTGCATATACTTGTATGTATACAATCCTTATTGGAAATATATACGTATATATCACCCACACTAGCTCATAAACTGGGGATAGCTTCCAAACTGGGGATATGATTGGTTTCAAGGAAAACTACAGTGATATTACATCTTTACATATGTTTCTTCTGAAGATAGATGATTTATTACGCAGCACTGAAAAACTCCCACACCAGGAAATGTGTGCGTGACGTGTACTGGCCGGTTTTCCATGAAAGGGTACCCTCCCCCGGACATTTTGGCTAATTTGTAATGTAACGCCTGCACACAAGCTAATCTCCTACATTCCAGGAATGTAAACAACTTGACTGATTTGGCCAAAAGGTCAGCACCCTGCTTTAAGTGGACCAAAAAATGACATTGTTTAGTCTAGCATAGCATGCTAGACTAAACAACTTTGTCATTTAAATAAAATAAAATAAACTTACCTTTTAAAAGTTATCCCTTGTTGTATCTTCCTGCTAACCCGACACCCAGCTATCAAAAGCTGTAGTGTCGGGTCTGGGAGGCAGTCCTCTGAAGCCGGCTTACTTGATTGACAAATAAGCTGGCTTCAGGACGCGATCACGTGCGCGCGTGCACGTGACCACACGCCTCTATGCTGGGATGCTCAATGCATATGCACTTTGAGCCTCCCCAGCCAGTAACACTCACAGCTTCCCCTCTAACTGACTGGGAAGCTGTCAATGTTACCGGCTGGGGAGACTCAAAGCGCAGAGGATAATAAAGTTTGCAGACCCCTGCCCTAGTGCTTTACAGAGAATAACTATTCCCTTCTCTCCCTGTCCCCAGTTTCCCTATACCAGCGGTTCTCAATCTTTTGAGAAGCGTGACCCCAGTATATGATGTCACATTGGGCGAAACGTCATCATGTACGTGCATCATGGGATGATGTTTCACGTATGCACGTCACATGGTGACATTCGGGCGAAATGTCATCATGTACGCACGTCACGAGGTGACGTTTTGGGCCGACGTCACCCCGCAGGAACCCTTATAAAAAGGTGCTTCCGGGGGCCGCAGTGGTTCTCGACCCCTGTGGGATGGTCGTGCAACCCCCGACGGGGTCGTGACCTACAGGTTGAGAACCGCTGCCCTATACAGTCAGACACACACAGACAAAAACAGACTAGGGCTAATTTAGTCAGACTTTAACCAAGTATGTTTTTGGACAATGGCAGGAAAATGGAGTGCCTGGGAAAAACCCACACAAAATTAAGTGAGCATACAAACTCCATGTAGATTATGTCCAAACCCAGAAGCTGATATTATATGGCAGTCCTCCTTCTTATGAATTAATTAGCTTGATGTAAGCATTCAAAGTCCTAATAGTAAAAAAAAAAATCCCAACAGGGTACACATATTCACAAATTAATGATTTTGTTTGCTTTATTTCAGCTAAAGATGGCCAGACATCGATCTTTGTTTCTTCGACATGCATTGCTGTGACCCTCTTCTCTTCCTAATTCCTCTTACAAATCTGCAAGCACAGAAGCTGTGGACAGCTTTCTGAGTGGAAAAACAGCATCCATTGTTTCCTGTGGGACAATCCACACAGGCTATTGTATTTTGCACCACAGAACAATAATGACTCTAGAAAAAACAAGAACTCCGCTAAAAATCAGCTAGCGTGAACCCAGCCTAACATGTATAAAAATCAAGGATTGAATCTTCAAAAATTGTATAGTGCATGGCCAGATTAATGTGATTAATGTTCATCTTGGAATTAGTTTTTAATATGTAGCAGATATTTTAGGAATCCAAAATTTGGCAATATTAATATTTATATCTTTAGGAGATATATTATCATGAATATACAAGAAAAACAAAATGATGCTTCCACTGTCAGAAACAGTAATGAACATTAAGGATCATTTTTTTCTGAGCAAGATCAAGAAAAGGGCCTGCACTACACGGATTCATTACTTGCAGCATTTCCCCTTACTGAACTAAGAAATACTTGCGATGAAGTGGGTTTAATGTTGGCTTTTTCAACTAATTTAACCATCCTAACTACTGACACTAATTAGATTTTAAAGATAGCTCTCAAATGCATTTAATGATTACATTTATTGTGGCAGAATTCACCTATTTAAATAACTAAAAATGATATACTCGTGTATAAGTCGAGAAACTTAGGTTAAAAAAATCATTTAAAACCATATACTCGACTTATACATGCATATAAGCTGTATTACTTACCTACTGCAGCTTCCTCTCGTGGCCATAAGCAGTCTGTCTCCCACTGAACGCATATCCTATGCATATTCATGAGCCGGCAGATGTGTATCATCATTCCATAGCGTGACACGTCTGCCGGCTCATAAATATTCATAGGATGTACTCGCGGCCATAATCAGTCTGTCTCTTGTTCGTACATCCTATGAATATTTATGAGCCGGCAGACGTGTCACGCTATGGAATGACGATACACATCTGCCGGCTCATGAATATGCATAGGATGTACGAACGTGGGAGACAGACTGATTATGGGCGCGAGTACATCCTATGAATAATTATGAGCTGGCAGACGTGTCACGCTACAGAATGACGATACACGTCTGCCGGCTCATGAATATTCATAGGATATGCATTCAGTGGGAGGCAGACTGCTTATGGCCGAGAGAGGAAACTTTATGGACATAAAAAGAAGGTAAGATACTCTATTAATATTCCATTCTATCTGGCAGCTTCTCACACACTTAACAGCCCCCCACTCTTTCCTCGACTTATACAAGGATCATAGCAAATTTCATAATTTTTGGCCCAAAAACTGACCTCGACTTATACACGAGGTCGACTTATACTCGAGTATATATGGCAAATATATACAAATAAATACAGACAAAGGCCAGTAACCCCCTTCTCTTTATATTTTGTATTGATTCATTTATATAGCACTGATATATTAAGCAGCAATTTACAGAGATTCATCATTCGTTTCAGTCCATACCCTTTGGAGCTTACAATCTAGTTTCCATATTCAGTCACACACAGACAGACAAAAAAAAGAATAGGGACAATTTAGTCAGGCTTCAATTAACCTTTGTGGTTTGGATTGTGGGAGGAAACCCACACAGTTGCAGAGAGAACATACAAATCCCATGCAATTGAAGCTCAGATGAAGTGCTCACCAGGTTGAAGGTGGTGAAAACCCATTTATTACCTATGGAGATGGTTTTGCAAATTTTTCCAACTTAGATCAGATTCCTTGTCGAAAAATAGATTACAATTGCTATATCGAAAGATATTGCCAAGGAAGACCATTGAAAGAAAAGTAATGCGGTTTTAACGCATCAGTATTTATTAATGTCAATCTTTTTCAATATTGGTAAGTTTTATTCGCCCCTATATAAAACTGGCTAAATTTGAAGATGCAACAAACCCAAAATAATAGCGAAAGTGCAGAGAATAGTGACAAAACAGATCAAATAGCAGTGAATAGGTCAAAATGACCTTGATAAATACCCCTTATCACTCTGTCATCTATTTTATCTTCAGCCGTTCAGTTTAGAATATTAGCCAGTAATTTTGACTGAATGGCTTGAGAGTTCTAAATAATAATCATAATCTTGCAGGTTTGCAGTGTCACAGAGCTGCTGCCCGCCTGCTTCTTTCTGTCTGTTTTTCACAATTCTTAAACCAGTAGGATTAAGTCACTGATTTAAGATTCCACGTTGGTTAGTTGAAGAGGAAGCAAGAGATCAAGGAGAGGCTTCTGTAAGAAAGCAGATATAAATGAAAAATCTCTGAAAATGTGTAAATGAGTTATATGGCAAAAAATAATTAATTTAACAATGTCAATTAGACTGGAAAATTAGACTGGCCTGTTCATTTAATATATCCTTTAATATGGCAGCAAAGGTTATCTGACAAATTGTTCCAGCATTGCCAAAGTACCTGGGTACCTTACAAATTTTCATTCATTTAAAATCCCCAGAATCCAATTTAAAATGTCAAATGGACAGCATTCCATTTGAGCAAATGCAGAAGCAGAATTCTGACCTAATACTGTTTCTGCGCTTTATTGACTCAGTGATGTTGAAGAGGAAGCAAGGAGTGAAGAAGACTGTAATGCTGCAGTACAGAGAGCAGTACAGAGAGAAGTACAGAGTGCAGTACAGAGAGCAGGAAGCAGCAATGGAGTTTGATAAGTATTCTAACGCAACTCAAGACCCATAGATGTGTGCCCCAATACAGAACTTTTTTTATTAACCATTTTATTGATCATTTGTGTTCCAGCTTCAAAACTTATTTGAAGTTTAAGCAATTAAACTGAGTCAAGTTAGAACATTGTAAAACAAATTGTAAATACAATTTGCACAATTTTGAACAGTGGTGTCACCCTCCCTCTTTCTTTCTACCACATTTATTTGAAATCCCCCCCCCCCTAAGGTTTTTTGTATATCCCATATTTATTTCATATGAATGAAGTTCATTGTTCATCTTTATTTGTTTCAGTTCATCGTGTCTGTTGATAATTTAGCCATGGTATTTTACATTGCTGTAGAATTCTATCTTCCATTGTTGCTATTGTTTCTTCCATTATAGGCTATCAGGTCTATCACTTCTTGAATGCATGACGTAAGTTGCCTTTTACAAGTTCTGGTGATTATTGTTTTAGCTGCTGTTAAAATCCAGAAGGAGCTTTTGGCAATGTTTTGTTATTAACTTTTGGAAAAGCAGTAATAATATTGTTTGTGGCACAAAACTGATAGACACTATAGGGGGCGAAGGTTATTAAACTCGGAAAGACTGCTCTGAGTCTTTCCGAGTTTACCGGGAGAGATCTCGCATTGTTCTCACAAGATTTCTTTCAAGATTGAGTTTTTAGATCCTGATTTTTCAAAATTTTCAATGGAAAGGTAGCCATGCTTCTAATGTAAGTTATAGCTACCTTAACATCAATAAAAATTATAAAAACTGAGATTGAAAAACTCAATATCTTGAAAAATCTCGCGAGAACAATGTGAGATTTCTCTTGGTAAATTCTGAAAGACCCAGAGCGGTCTTTCAGAGTTTAATAACGTTCGCCTATTATAAGTTGCAAAGGGGGATATTTATAAAAATAAAAGTATATCGATATACTTTTAACTTGGTCAAAAATATTGATATCTACAATATTAAGCCCTTTCTGACCTTTTCTATTGCTAAAGTGTTTGCCTTGGTTGAGGGTGGAAAACCCATTATTCCATAGGGAGATGGTTTAGAACATTTTATCTAAGTCCCCATCGAAAAAATCAGCGATATCAATATAAATGGAAAAGGAGCTACATTGAACGTTAATATAAAGTGTAGTGGTGTTAATGCATCAACATTTATCCATTTCGCCCTTTCATGTAATGATAATTCTAAGTAACGTTATCATTTCTGTGTATTGCGTTATAATATTTCTACAGGAAAAACATTAAAAGATTTTCTAGTTGCATCACAGTATATTCTTCTTAAAAGAACAGTCCAGTCCAATTAATAAAAAGTAATGTGTGTTGTAAATGCATAATACATTTTTTTTCTAATATACTTAGTCAGTCTTTTATGTGATAAAAGGTATTAATTATTCCATCTGTGTAGCAGTACACAGCTCCTTATGTGTTTTACTTCCTGGTTGGATTCTTGTGTCACTGACACAACCGCGTCTCAGGAAGGTCAAAATTAATAGTTAATGAATTACCATGGGCAGTTACAGTACTTACAGTTAATGGTGTATGCTGTCAGTAGCAAGCACTGATATTGAGCATGAGAGAGACCAAATCCATATAATAATAAAGTAAATGTTTCAGCCCTTTCTTTAACAATTGCTTTTTCTGGGTTAACTACACCTTTCAGAATTAAAAAAAAAAAATTGGATGACAGCTTAAAGGTTCTGATTGGTTATTTAGCATTATCCAGCCTGTCAGTCAATTCCTTAACTCTGAACAGGAAGTGGCTGAGAGAGGGAAGCAGCTTCAGTAACAAACTGGTGCTAAAGTGTAAAGGATGGAAATAAATAATTTATATGACAAAAAGCATTTATTTAACTTTTATCTTACAGTGCCAAACAGACAGCAAATAACTGTTTGTGCTTAAACTGTTCCTTTAAGTAAAAAGAGAACCTTTTTTTTTTGTGCTGCTGTAAATCTATATAATTCCAAAGTCGCTGCTGCTGATATACAAATCTCATGTACTAGGAGCCTCAAACTGAGAATATCAAATTTTAACAAGATACTGCTAAAATGACAGATATTGTTAGAGGACAGTGGGTAATAAATGACGGCATTCAATCAACCAAACTAGCAGATATCTGCACAACTCTGTTACATACTGGAAAATTATGAACAGGTCATCAGTTAATACTAACATTTATCAAAAATCCTTTAAATTGAAACAAAAAAGTGCTGTTAATTAGATGAGCGTATGAATATTGTAGTTCTTAAATTCCAGTATATTAGTTGAAGGCATAAACAAGTAACTTCATCTGTTGCAATTCACTAATTAGAGATCTTTTGTTGATTAGTACTTTAAGCATTTTAACTAATCTGGAAAAACAGCAGGGGGTTTATTCCTTTTCTATAATGAAATAGTATATTGCTTTGTGGCAGATTGAACAGATATTCTTCTCTTCTTTCTGAGTAATGCAAAAGCATTCACTGCCTTATGTTGTTTTAATGTGGGACTGCATTAACATTGAATCTGCTGTTAAACTTGGAATGACTTTTGTGGATTACATTTGTAATGCAGATGATTCCTGCTTTGTTAGTTAGAGAATTTCAAAGTCTCCATAAAATACTTGAAATCCAAAGAAGGGCTTTGTTTGAGACATGTAGCGTTGTTAACTTTTTTTTTGTCGTTTGAAAAAGATAGTCGCTTTGATTGCTTTAAAATTGTAATTCAAAAATCAAAAATAAACTAAATTAAATGAACTAAAACATGATCAGAGATATGCACATTTGGTGATTACAGTAGTTGTCTTTTAAAATGAAAAATAGTACAGCAGAAGATGTTGCAATGTTGTAGTATGGCATGTTTTGAAAATGTACACGTCTGTAGTTATTTCCCCTGGCTCAATTCCTATTTCTACCCAAGAGAACTCAGTTTCTACACATTTTCTCTCCGTCTCTCTGTCACTGATGGTTCTTAATAACAATGAACAGATTATTCTCCATTGCAGCAATGTCATTTTCAGTACAGTGAAGGAAAGAAGCAGCAGTGATAAAGTTCCTTATAGCAGTACAGCCTTCAGGTTGTCTACCAAAGGTGGGAAAATAAAGACTGATTTCCTGCTGACATAAGCATGTCAGTACCCAACTTTTCTATGTATTCTGTAAACAAAATCTGTTTTTACCAGTCAGGATGGCTGCTGACCTGCATTGCAGTTTGTGTGTGGTCACTGGCAGGCCACCTACCACTACCCTGATCTACAAATGTCTTCGTAAGGTGGAGACTGATTTTTGTTGCTACATTTGTTATTGATCCAATTATTTGGCCATCGGTTCACATGGCCATGTCTTAGAATTGATATATCGCTTTTGGGTCTATCAGTCTTTTGCTTTTCTTGATACTTAGCTGCTGGATCATGTCAAAGTTCCAGCACAAGAGCAGAATCCCTCAGTGGTGCACACCTTTATCAATATTTTTCCAATCACTTATGCCTATAAGACAAAAGACTATTAATCCATAAAAATGAAAACATACACCACTTCTGAACATAGTCACGTTAAAGAGTTTATCTTATAGAAGCAGCGCCCACTATTAAACACCTGTATCATTCAGATTCATTTTTTTTTTCATTCCATCATCTGCTTTCGTTATTGCAACAGGAACTACTGAGTAGGTGTAGGTACTAGTTTAGGTTTGCTCTATATTTGATTGTATCATAATACACAATTAGATTCTTCTGGCTAAAGTAAACAGCTAATTACAAGGATATTAATACACATATGTTAATATAATATAGGAAATTAAAAATAAAGGTATGCATTTGGTTATGTAAGTAAGATACATCAAATCTGATTGATGCACCATTGATTAAGTTAGTTTTAATTAAATATGTAACAGTAGTATGCTCCACTGACAATTGTCTGTGGTTCTTCATTAAGCTTGCATATATTAGTCTCTGGTTGATTGAGGCAACACCTCAGTGTGTAAATAACCCACCTACTTATAGTGGGCAGTGGTTTGCAATAAAACAAGGGTTTCAGGTATTCTCTTCCATATCAGAGGCAGTAGAGTTGTGCACCGTGTTAGCCATAGATTTAAGCAAAGACAAGGTATCACCTATACTCTCTTGTCTCAGGTGTTCTCTTTTAACTCTATTTCAACTCTGCTTTGGAAATCTTTTTTTGCTGTTGTTTATACACAAATGTGCAGTTATTTCTATTATCTTCCAGAAAATTGACAAGCCAAACTTCAGTGTGAAGCTGAAGAAGACATAAGCATAATGTCATAATGTTAAAATGAAATTATTTTTCTGGTTGGTGTGGGGGATGGGGTTGCAAATGATCTATATCACAATTTCAGAAAGTATCAGTGTTAAGTTTTTAAATTATACCTTTAAAGGGCATGGGTGGTAGAGAAGCATATAAGTAAAAAAAGTTTTAGCCTTAGATTAAAGATATGATAGGAGTATGATGGAATTATTACATCTAGGGGGAATTCAGCATGCAGCGAAGTGAGCTCCGAAGCCTTCGGCTCAGTTTGCAAATGGTATTATGCGCATGCTGATGTCCTGCGCGCAGACATCAGCATGCACACAATACCATTTGCAAAGTGAGCCGAACGCTTCGGAGCTCACTTCGCTGCATGCTGAATTCCCCCCCCCCCAATCATGTGTTTTTCTCTGCTAAAGTGCAGGCGAATAGCTACCAAATAAAAAACTGGGGGATCCTGCATTCAGAGGGTGTCATTAGGAGTCAGGACGATAAAGTATTAGAAAAAAAACCTATGTATTTTAAATTAGAGATGTAAAGTTTGTAAGTAACATAACAGTCAATGCAAAGCGGTCTTGTGCAAAACACCTGACCCCCTGCAGATAGGAAGTCTAGGAGAGCACTATGAGCTCCTCCAGCATGGTCCAT
>WMED01028691.1:0-10403 GCA_019650415.1 Pipa parva | reverse complement strand
AGTAAAAAAAAAAAAAAAAAAAAATTAAAACTCTTGCAGTAATGCGGTCTGTTATATATTATTAGGGTAGAGGGTTATCGTAGCTGTAAATACTTGTCAATGCAATTGTGGGTTTTTTTTTGTTATTAAATATGCAAAACTTTTCCCCTATATGTGTGTTAGTTCTATATATAATATTTAACTAACGGTAGATGGATAAAAGCAAGAATTTACCCTTATTTATATGGTAAAGTTGTTGCTTTATATTAATTTAGAGTGTAAAATATGACTTTGCAGTTCAGGCATGGTCAGGTTCATTTTCGTAAAGGAGATGTTTACCTTAAATAGAATTTTCAATATGTGGTAGATGGCAGTTTTGTAAGATTATTTTTGTGTGTTTTTTTTTTAAATTATTATTATTTACCATTTGATTCAGAAAATATCTTGTTTACATTTCAATGTCATCTGTTCCTTGCTAGATCTGAAAATTCAGGAAAAATGATAAAATAAAAACCATATATTTGAAGAGTTATTTGTCAGAATAAAGCTTCTGGGGGGTAGTTCACCATTCAGCGAAGTGAGCTCCAAATCCTTTGGCTCACTTTGCAAATGGTATTATGCGCTCGCTGATGTCCTGCACAAGGACATCAGTGAGCGCATTAAAGGGATTCCAGTCTCGGCGAGAGCAAGAGAGTTGCCTCGCCGAGACTGGAATCCCTTCAATGTGCTCGCTGATGTCCGCGTGCAGGACATCAGCGAGTGCATAATACCATTTGTGAAGTGAGCCGAAGGATTCGGAGCTCACTTTGCTGAATGGTGAATTCCCTTCTCTGTTCCTTCATACTACAAAAATTTCTCTTGAGAAATAAATAGAAAGAAGGGATCTCAGCGAGGACCTGTCGATTCCTGATGCCCCTAAAGGACTGGAAAAAATGTTCCTTTGGCAGAAATGGAGCAAAACAACATCCTGATATTACAGGCAGTCTGACTTTACATAACCAGGGCGTGTTTGCCCTGGCTTAAAACCAAAGCAAACTTGTTTAAAGGGATATAATCATCCAAAATCTTTCAATGTAAAATAATCCTATTAAATTTCTGACACATCTATAAACAGCACTGTTCTGTTGTATACTTTAAGTTGTTCAGTTTTCAAAGCTATGCTCTTTATGCTCTTTTATTGCTTTTTGGATCTAATCTGTAAAAACAGTGTCCATTGTTTCCTTTAGGGTAATCCACACAGATATTTTGTGTTGTACCATAGACAATAATAAGCCTAATTGCAATAAGCTCAGCTGCAAAGTAGCCAGTGTGGCAATGACCTAACAGCTCCGTTCTCTGACTTTGCCCAGGTCTCTTATCACAGGCATGATGATGGGCCATGCTTGAATATTTAAAACTTTTAAAATATATTTTAATTTTGATGTCCAAAAGAAAATGTAGGCATGAACTGTCAAAATAAATGCATTTATAAAACATGAAAATACTACAGTATTATGTGTTTATTACTACATATCCACATGTGATCACGTCTTTAAACAAGAGCCTCTCCAAATGCAGCAGTCACTTACTAGGCCAATCTTGCTTTAATTGCTGATTAATTTTGTTGGAACTCTGGGTGACAGAACTCCATGGATTACAGCTCAGACGGGAATATATTAATACAGCTGTATGCAATTTCAGCGTTATTGAAAGGGATTTATTCTTTAATACCTGTTCACTTACTCATCCCATGTGCATTTAGATTGTGTGGCATAAACCTGCTCATGTGGCCTATATTTTTTATTTAAATAACGACTGCCCAAATATTTGCCTATATTTAAGGTTATTGTAAACAGTTCTGTTTTGTGATAAAAGTAAGTGTGACTATCGGTATGTGGGACTATTTTTTTTCTAATTATCTTTATTGAGGACATCAATTTACAATCATTTTATTTTTTTTTTAATATGAACTGATGAATTGCGACCAGATGCTGCATACAGTCTTTCTTTAAAGGAACAGTCCAGCCCGAATTTAAAAAAAATTACAGTCTGCTATTTATGCTTATTAAGAACTTTTTCCAATACGCTTTATAATTAGTATTTTCATTAAAAGTTAAAATGCTACCCTGTCAATAAGAGCTATACAGCACTTCCCTGTAGCATTCCAAAGCCGAATGCGCTGACTCCAACAACGCTGGCAACACTACAGCGTCCTAATTAGTGCATACCTCCTATGAGGAGTGAGGAGCTCATTCTTCACTTGTCACACTCCTACTGAAGCTCCGCAACGGCACTTCCTAGAACCCACAGGGAGAACATGCATGTCAATGCGCACTTCTTTGTAGGTATGACGTGCACGTTTTCCTGAATGTACCAAATAAAATGCATGCATATTCCAACTTTCTAAGGCAGGTAGCATAGTGTAATAGATGATGAACTTCCATTTCATTTTAGGAGACGTAAAGACAGACATGAAGCCAGTGGGTTTGCTCGTAGACCAGACCCAGAGTCAGATGAAGATGAAGATTATGAACGTGAAAGGAGAAAAAGAAGTAAGATGTTGTTTTTTTTTTTTTTTACATTCTGAAAAGTGCGTTTTAAAACAATAAATCAAATGTTTTTAATTAGATTATTTTCTTGAATACTTTTGTATTTTAAAATGTGCTAATCTTACCTATTCCTTGCAGTGTCTGTGGTCACACAATAGCTTGTCTATATTGTGTATAGTTTTGTCTACTATCTATTTACATTACTATCTTGATGCTTCATCTTGCATGTACAGAATTAAAAAAAAAATGTTGTGTTAGCTTGTACCCTAAATTATTTCCTGTTTCTTCTGTCTCCTTCTGGATGCTTCATTAAACTAGTAATGTTGTGAATGGAAAACACAAAGATTAATACAGAGGGAGAAAAAATCAGAGTGCTCCTAGCATTATTAAGCTTAAGAGATTAAATGTTTACTTGTGCAATTAGAGCTGCTGACATTGCTTATCCTTAGTGCTCAGATTCATTACATCAGCTGATATCAACTTCAAGGGCAAATGGCCACTGAATAAAGCATACATACAGTATTCCACCAAATGCAACTAGTGTAATTTGCAATAGTCCAATTTAGCACTAGATTCCAATATTTTTCCTGTTTCACCCTCTCAAATATTAGTAAAAGATTTTTTTTCCCCCTCAACTGTATTGCATGTATATCAATACATTACTGGGTGTTTTCAAGGACCTGTAGCACCAGAAAGAGAAAGAAATCACATATGCGTTGGAAAGGCACATGTAGAGTCTAAAGCAATGTTTGACATTGGTTAGGGACATATTGGGGGAACATACTTTTGCTTATTGTCTGTGCAGAGAGAGGGCATAAAACAATATAAAGACCCCTGAATTAGACACAGTTAAAGAAGGATCAAGGAAAAGCTATCTTTCATGGGGTGGTGGGTAAGTATTCCAACTGCATGCATGTAATCAGTCTCCTGGCAACACACCAGTACTGTATTAAGAATGGAACTGCCCATACATGACCAATTTGTCAGATCTGGATGTATAGGTAGCTTTATTCATTCTACGGTGAGCTTGATTGTGCCATATTGCCTGTGATTATCCTTTACTGTCCTGCTGCCTTAATATGTCTGATTGATAAAAGGTAAGGAGCAATATTGGTACAAGATTAGTTTTATCTTGCTTACAATTCAGAACGCTTAGCGATTTAAAAGAGACTGTTGTGTGCGGCCTTTGGGTACCTTGAAAAAGTTTACAGTATGTAAAATTTGACACCCATTTCTGCAAGCACATTGATTTTTCTCCTCTTGTTTACCAAGGTATTTCATCTGAAGGCAACTGGACTTCCAAGTGAGCCTAGAGTCTCAGTTGGAGTACCTTGGAGCTTCAAAAAAAAAAAAAAAAAATGCTTAGAAGCACCATTGGTCTTCTCTAATAATTTGAAACACCAATGTATCTAAGCTCTTAGACTTGGTTATGGTGTAGTATCCATTTTAACTATATATATTTTTTTTTTATTGCAGCAATGGGAGGAGCTGCTATTGCACCACCGACATCCCTTGTTGAAAAGGACAGGGAATGTAAGTAATTCATCTCGGAAGTTTAGTTTACTATGCAGCTTTGAAATTGACCACTGAATAGATGAACTAAGATACAAATTGCATAGAGAGCTTTTATTATTACATTGTCCTCCCAAAAAGCGTTTATGGTTTAAGAGAAGAAGGTTTTAGTTTAATATACTTGAAGGGCAAAATGTGTATGCAATGTTTATCTTGTGTGGTCATTTATAGGCAAACTGCAATGAAAATGTAATTTTTTTGTGAATTATTTAAAAATATGATCCCATTTTTTTTGTCCATTCAAGGATTTTTTTTTCCCCTTGGGTCCAGACAAATATTTTTCCAAATACCATTAGTTCTGCTTGGTGCATGCACAAAGATAAAGCCAAATCTTCAGAGAGAGGATTATTCAGAGCTGCAGATGTAAAGTTAGGGTTGTTGGACTGCAGAACCTTGCCTCTAGAGCAGTGGTTCTCAACCTTTTTATTGCCGTGACCCTTTAGTATAATTCCCCGTGATTTGGCGACCCCCATTTATTAATTATTATTGGGCAACCCCATTTAATCCTTATATTCCAATGGTCTTAGGCGACCCCAGGCAAATCATCATTCGACCCCAAATGGGGTCCCGACCCACAGGTTGAGAACCGCTGCTCTAGAGAGTGCCCTGAGGAGATGCCAAATAGGGATGACAGTTTGGGAAAAGTTAGTTAACATAAATGCTTAATAATTTCCATTTATTTTATTTAATATTTGTCTTGGGATAGGCATTAAAATGTTGATGGTCCATAAAGGTGAACATTCCCACTTGATGACAGAATAGCTTTGAAATTCTTGTCCATTGCATTTTGCATATATTGGAAGTGGTAGATTCATAATAGACTTAAAAGTTTGATATCACAGAACCATTCCCTAACTATCTGAATGATATGTTTGGCTCTAGCTATTGTACCTGCGTATGATGATGAGCCAAGGCCACGTCCGCCAATTGCAAAAGCTGCAATTCCACCACCTATATATGATGAACCAGAGAGACCAAGGTCACCAACTGGGCCTAGCAATTCTTTCATTGCAAACATGGGGTAAGGATCGTTATCTACTGTAGCTCTTAACAATAGTAGTGCTCCTGTTTTATCTGGAAGTTTATATTGGATGTTGAAATTAAGATATAAGTGAGCTCGCGTTTCTCATGGTGCCTTATGGGGAATATGGACATAATCAACAGTGGGTACATCGGGTAAATCAGTAGTAGGATTTCTGGGGTTGTTCGTCCTCATTATGTGTTTTCCATGCAAAGAAAAATGCCTTTCCATTGATGTTAGACTGTCTTGCCTTGTGTGTATTAGCAAACCTACTTACAATATAGATAGAATTTGATGTAAGATAGTCACCAAACAAAATCGCCATAGAACAGTCCTGCTTCTCTGCAGTTTGCCTTTCTTGTGGGATTGCTTAAGAGCATACCGGCACCCCCACTGTATTGTGAAAAACATGGCAATTTATGGACATCCTGTTTTTCTTCTACTTTTATCAACATGTTTTATCTGTATAGAAGTTATTTATGTATTTAATGGCACAGCAATAAGGTTTTTTTTTTTTGCAATTAGAAAAAATCTAAATTACGCGTTTTAGGAATACTGAATATTTATATCGTTACAACAGTCCTTTCCTCCCACAGTATATCCAAGGTATGGAAATATGAAGGAATCAGATCTATCCATCTGTGACATCTGTTCCCATTTCCACCACTTTGCAAGTGGACAGAATCCCAGTATTTCACATTTTTGACTCCACAGCTTCCTTCTTTGTACAGAGAAATTATGCGCTATGTAGGTGTTAACCGTTTATTTTACTTTCACCTTTCTTTTACAGTGGGACTGTGGCCCACAAAATCATGCAGAAATATGGTTTCCGGGAAGGACAAGGCCTGGGAAAACACGAGCAGGGCCTCAGCACTGCACTTTCTGTTGAAAAGACAAGCAAAAGGGGAGGCAAGATTATCGTTGGCGACTTAGCTGACAAAGGTATGTTGATCCCAGTACAAATTTTTAATGTTAATGTTGTTTAATGTAAAATGAGACCAGTTTCTGAACTGCAGCAGAAATAGCTTGGAATTTTTAGCTTTGTAGCTGCAGCAGATATTATAAACTGGCCTTTTTCTAAGGTGGCTCAGACGACTAGTTTCCTGTTCATTTCCTCTTTTGTTTTTTCTATGTTACTTCAAGACCTAGTGAATAATCTTTTTCTTTTCTGCCTTTTAGTTGATGCCTCTAAGAAAGCAGACCCAAACCCTCTGACAGAAATACTGAAGTGTCCTACAAAAGTGGTTTTACTTCGGGTAAATAATATAACTGCTTGGGCTCCAGACCCAAGTAATTAAAAAGTTATTTTATTAAAAATGAATATACAAAACTTTATTTCATTAAATCACAAATATATGTGTAAGTTTGATCACAGATCTTAAAGTCAGGGCTCAATGACTGTTTTATTGCTAAACTGGTAAAATAGCATCTATTGTTTCCTATAGGATTATCTAGACAGGATATTTTTTTTTGCACCATAGACTATAATGAGCCTAATTAAAACAGCTTTGCTACAAAATATCCTGTGTGGCTCTCTCGTTAGAGACTGTTCAGATTAAATCTGCAGTTCATCTGAGTTTAGTCACTTTACTTTAATATCCATGGTGCCAAGAAACTTACGACAAGTGTGAACTGTCTAAATTGCATGGATTGAGCTGTAAAAGTTAGCTAGATGGAGATGTAAAAACTTACAAACAGAATCACTCCACTTTGCAATCCAATCACCATTATATTTAGTTTTATTTTCGTGAATGAAAGTGAAAATTGTTGTTAAAACAGCATTGTATGTGGATAATATGGGGCCTGTTCAAAACCACACTCTTCTCAGTGGTGGTTGTTCCTGTTTGGTGTAGATGGTTTCTTTTATACCGTTTGGAAACCAGATTTTCTCTCTGTTCAGAATGTGTAGCTTGCTATCCTTAAAGGAGTACTGAATACCTCCAAGATGTAAATAAACAGCTACGTCCTGACCAGTATCTTTAGGTATATTATGTGAGGGCATATGATTGTGGAGCAGTTGGTTGATCTCTCTGAGACCATACTATTTGAGATCCAGCACCTCTTTCTACACTAAACTAAATATACCAAGTTGTTTTGCTTACACTTGGGAGTTGGCTCTTTTTGAAAGTAGAGGTCTCCATTTCATTGTGTTGCTGGGTTTGAAAAACAAAAGGATGCAATGTTTTTTGACACCAGAAATGGTGGGATGCAATGTTTTCATAAAGAAGATCTAGAGAGCAGTAATGTATTAAATTGGGGGAAGGTAAAATAATTACAGATTTATTCATTTTGTATTTATTTGGTTATTTAATTGGCACCTATAGGCTAATGAACTGACACATGTGACTGTACTTGTTACCCTCCTATCTGTTTATGTAAGTCTTCTTCCTGTGTAGATTGTAAGCTCTATGGGGCAGGGACCTCCATCCTCTTGTTTCAGTCATGGCCTGGCACTTAGTGATGCTTAATCTTGATTATACGCTTGTAATTTACTTTGCTTGCTCTTTGTTAAGCACTTTACCCATGTCTGTATTATAATTGTATTATTGGATTGTACAGGGCTGCATAACCTAGTGGAGCTTTATAAATAAAAATATATACATACATACATATGAATGTCCTGACCTGCTTGCTGTGTCTGGCTCAAATATGTAGCATTTCAGGTCTGATATTTCAATTATTTAGGTCTGCGATGCTGCTATTGTGCTTTCCCACACCAGTGGTATAGGAAAGGAGGCCAATGTAGGCATGCTTGTAGATCAGTCAAATGGCTACTTTATACAGGACATTCAACGGTAGTTGTATTTTCCCCCAATCTTATACACTTCTGCTCTGTAAAACTGCTTTAGTTCTTTTTTAACAGGTAAAAGAAGTCTGCAAACAGCAAAGGGGAAAATAAACACAAACTAATACAAATTCAAAGTTTTAACTTCAAAGATATCCTCTTGACAAACTGTATAGAAGTAACTGCCATGTCGATCCAAATGGATTTTTTTCCCTTGTGTTATCGGCCTTTATAAAAGGAAATATGTTCAGCTAGCAGGTTTATAGTTTAAAAAGGTGAAGTAGAACATGGTTGTACAAAAGCATGGGAATTTATTAACCATTTTTCATGATATTGATTTATCACATTACAAATACAGTTGTAGTGTGGTTGTGATTTGTTGGTTGACCTATTTTTGTTTAAATATATGCGTATTTAGTATTATGCTATGTTAAAAATGTGTGTGTGTGTGTTCAAATGAAGTTTCTGGTGTGCCAAAAGACATGCTTATTCTGCATATATGTCCTTTTAGAACATGGTTGGTGCTGGTGAAGTAGATGAAGACCTGGAGGCTGAAACAAAGGAAGAATGTGAAAAATATGGCAAAGTTGGAAAATGTGTGATTTTTGAGGTTGGTGTATTTAAATCTCTTTATATAGAGTGTTCTGTCCTCTTTAAGTGGGCAGAGAGAATAATAATAATAATTAGTCAGGCAGGTAAACTCCTCCCAGAACAATTCACTGACACAGGAGCTGGGTCTAAATTCAGTTCTTACTGCAAAGGGTAGTGTAAAGCGTATTCCACAGAAAGCATGTGTATAAATATCTATACATGTGAACAACATGGCATACTACACAATACTGATAGATATTAATTGTAATTACCTGAAGCTCAACTATAGGGAAGATAACTGCAATCAAATATGCACATATTAAGTATATAATATCCTAACTGCGGAGGAAACAATACTAAGAAATTTTAGGCATGGTAGCAAGCTTGCTAGACATACACTGTAAAATACTAATAAACCTGTAAATGCACGACAATATGGGCATCTGCAATGCTGAATGATCATTAGGAATATACATACATACATACGCACCAGCGAAGCCGCCCTAAGCAAGTAGTGTTAGCTGCTTTACACACATGGCAGTTATGGCTCCTAAGAGGGTTGACTCCCTGGTTCATAGGTGGAAGTACGGTGGCTTACAAGAAGCACTGGCAAAGTAATTTTGTCGATTTAATCAAAGCTACTTGCTATGCATATGATCTTGCCACTAGGGGGAGACATTATCATATAAATTTATGGAGCAGTGAACAATGATGTGAAAATGCAATACAACAAAGGCAGTAGAGTTTAGCACTGTGTTAGCCATAGATATAAGCAGAGACAAATAGTGTATAGGTGATACCTTTTATTTGGCTAAATGAGTAGATGGTAAATGCAAGCTTTCGAGACTACTTGGGTCTCTTCTTCAGGCATGGCATGGAACAAAAAGCTTAAAAATGACAAATTTATACAGAAACTGGTACAACATAGTAAAATGTTATCAGTTTGACATCCTGACATCAAAAAAATCACAGACTGGAACAGAGCAATGAAATCAATCAGTGTAACATTAAAGCCCAAAAATAACAGATTGGTGCTATACAGTGAGATATTATCAGTAAAACAACATTGCAAAACTACAAAGTCACAAGCTGGTACAGATGTAATCTGTTTGACTCCCATATGGAATGTTGAACAGTTGTTTAAATGTAAATTACTGTAATGCTTATATATAAAGGTATGATAGATTGAGAAACAGGTAAAAAAAAAAATACTCATATAAATAAATTATTGCAGCATAAAGCAATCAACTTTATATAATTGTAAAGTATGTATTTTTCTCTGAGTGATTTGAAGCTGTAGTTGTCTCTGCAACACTACCTCCCTGCCCCCCCATGTTAGCTTCAATGTATTCCAAGCAGTAGTTAAGACACCTGATTGCATTATGCTGCAATAATTTGTTAATGTGAGTATTTTTTTACCTGTCTCTCAATCTCACTATCGTGCCTTTATATTATGGAAACTTATGCATTTAGTTATGTTTCCTTTTAAACCATGAGTTTCTCTATACCAAGGAATTCCACCACCAAGACCCCTCATGACAAGTATATTTATGACCAGGGTGGATTTGATTTAAATCTAACTGATTTAAATCGCGATTTAAATCACTAGTCAGTAAGGCTTGATTTAAATCAATGATTTAAATCAAAGTTTCTACCTAAACTAGTTCTTGCTATTTTAACATGCAAGTAGATGAAGATTTTTAGAATCGCTTTTTATATTACTTTTTTCTCCCCAGTTTAATGGGTTAATCATTCATATTTGGAAACCACTGTTCTGTTGTACTTAGGAAGGAGAAAAATAATCCTGACCTTAATAACAATTTAAATAGATTTATTCAACTTAAACAATAACAACATTACAACATAGGTTATTTGCTTAAACAAACATCCATGTTTGTTAACTAATTTGGTTAAACAAAATATATAT
>WMED01028689.1:0-10404 GCA_019650415.1 Pipa parva | reverse complement strand
CAATGATGCCAAGCACCAGCCTCTTTTTAAAGTGTCCAGTGGTGTCATTCTTTCTTAATCGTGACAGATTGATCTCCAGCCCTGTCCTCACCAACACCCGAACCTGTGTTAATGGAGCAATCACTGAAACGATGTTAGCTGGTCCTTTTAAGACAGGGCTGCAATGAAGTTGAAATGTGTTTTGGGGGAGGAAGTTCATTTTCTAGGCAAATATTGACTTTGCAATTAATTGCTGTTAAGCTGATCACTCTTTATAACATTCTGGAGTATATGCAAATTGCCATTATAAAAACTGAAGCGGTAGACTTTGTAAAAATTAACATTTGTGTCATTCTCAAAACTATTGGCCATGACTGTACAGTATTTCCAACCTGTAGGTGCATAAATAGAATACTCCTGTAAGTCTACTGATGCCTATAGATGAGTATTCCTTGAGGATACTGACTTCTGCCTATTATTACAGGTATAGACTCATTAAGGTTCCCCCTAGAACAAAAAGCTTTTTTCAAAGTTTTTGCTCTTAACAAACTAATACAGATATTAGAAGTTCCAGAACATACCATATAAGTTCTCATGGATTTGGTATCTGTTTACAGCAGTATTCTACATAGAGATGGTCTAAATGCTAGCAACGGATTGCTTTTAATCTCTAAGCATAGGTATAACCCAGAAATCACAACTACTTTCAGTTTTAACCAAAATATATACTTTCAAATCAGTGGGACCACTAGAGGAACTTCTCAATATTACAGCCTTTTTATGGGTAATGTATTCCTTGAAACAATCTGCTCCAAACATTCTAAATACCAATACTATATAAATTATTTCTTTGCCTCTCACAGCCCTGTAAAGGGAAAAAAAAAAAATATTCATACAATCATCAGAGACCTACAGCCACTTCTAACAGGGCATGATGCAAAGAATGAGGTAGCCTATTGAAGTCTAGAGGGTGCAATACAGCCACATTTTTTTTAACCACAGGTGGTACCCCCAACAAAATGACACTTGCCAGCCCTTATCTCTAGTACTGTTGACAACACGATTGACAGGACTTTGTGTGTTTGTAGAATTTCTTTTGCATAACTCTGTAACTCTGTAATTACTCCAAAATACCCTATTGCTTAACACTTGAGAATGGGAGGAAATACCTATTTAAAGCTTATCTATTTAAACTGACTTAGTCGATCAACAAGGTATCGCTAAGCACTGCAATACATTATACTGGATAGTCCAGTCTTTCTTTAAGGACAATGGCACACACAGCATTTAAATTCCCTAAAAAAACAGTCAGCGATGGGTCTCGTTGCTTGCGGTGGGGACTGCATCAAAAAATGCATTGCCGTTTTTAAGGCAAGTTGTAACTACAAGAGAATCCATATCTTCATAGTACCACTTACCTTAAAATGGCAATGCCTTTTTCTTGCGGTTTCCATTGTATGCAGTGGGACCCATAACTAGTGTTGATGGCAGTGATCACAGCTGCTGTCAAATGCTATGTGTGCCATTGCCCTAAGTGAGACTCATTCTATTGAGTTATATATATGTGTGTGTGTCTATGTTTGTTTGCTTTTAACCTGTGAGTTTCTGTGTAAGAATGCCATCAACCCCCATTATCAGCAATTGTGAAATCCAGCCCACTCCTTGCAGTATTTACAACTGCCCCAATAGTCTGTTTATTGTTAGTATAATGTCTTTTTGCCTGTTTATATGGCTGGGTAACCCCTTCCTGAATTTAGTCTTACCAGAGACTTGATAAAGGGAGGACAGAACTCTCCAAAGCTTGTCTAAACTGACCGTTGGTCTAATAAAAAAAAATATATCACCAAGTATCACAATACTGATCTTTATATGTATATACAGAGAGAGAGTGCCTTCCAAGGCAACCTGACAGCTACTATACCTTATCATTTTTTTTTTTAAACGTAAATACATATTTTCTATTTTATACCATGCTGTACTAAACAGTTTAGCAGTTGAATTATAATACAAATATAGTAGTAGTAGTGCTAAAATAATACAAACAAAAAACATAAATATAGCAGCATGAACATGCATCACTCTAAGGACCAGACAATGATAGAAACAAGGAGCCGGAAGTTGCAGTCCCATTTATTTTACAATCTATACACTTGATGAAGTGTTAGCTTAGGGGGGATCAGGTTCTCTTTAAGGCTGGGTTCACGCGAGCGTATGATGCGCAGCGCGTCTTTCGCTTGTGTGAAAAAAAAAATACGGCTCAATGAATGCCGATGATAGTTACCTAGTTTCGGACACACCAGCGTATGATGCACATACGCTGGGTCCGGAACGCTGTGTGTCACATTTTGGCATATGCCATGCCCAAAATGCGACACAGAGGAAGTTATGTGAATGCCAAGGGAGTGTTTACACTGTCGCTGGTAAGTACAATAGAAAAATACTCAACTTATTTTTCTTCACATAAGTGTATAATGCGCTGTGCATCATACGCTTGTGTGAATCCAGCCTTAGAATGTGTTTTTCCATAAACTTTTATTTGCATGAATTTTCATGAGTAAACAAGCATTTCGAATGTAATAGTGTTATGTACAGTGATTAGAGTGCTTAACAAACACTTGAAAAACACATGGTAAATGCATAGTGAACTTGTGTACATTTTAGAGATCTGCAAACGCCTGTGTGCATGTAGCTTTTAGGTGCCGACTTTTAATGAAATGTTCATAAGTTTGGAATCTGTAAGGACTGTGCAGTAAAGTTATGTGTAGGCTTTTGACTGCCTGTTTGAAATGCAGTAACAAAACAAAACATTGCTCACAAATAAAATGAGGTCAGTGATGAATGTGCTTAATGTATTTTGAATGACCATTTTTAAAAATAAAGCAAAAATCATTATATAATTACACAAATGTTTTAATTGCCATTTGGATTAGCATGGCGATACTGTATTAATATGTATTTTCAATCAAACAATTGGAAAGCGTTTGGTTCCTTTCCTCTAACAACCAGCCAAAAAAAAAAAATTAAAGAAAAAATTGAAAGGCAATCCAAATTAGGAATTCCACTTCAAAGATAACATTTCTTCAAGTATTATGTAGCAGTAACCTCCTTGCCAATTAAAATAGATTTTGTTTCTAGTGTTATTTATCCTTTTAACAAGCACCAGGCAGACTGAAGGAGGTCTTTTTGGTTGGAGCAGATCCTAAGGATACATCTATTGGAATGTTGTCATAAGATCTGGATAATCTCGAGTGGTATCCCCTCCCCCTCTTACATTAAGATGAAGAATACATTTAAATCACTCTTAAGAATTTTGGAATTCCTTTTTTTGTGTTTTGTTTGTTGTTTCTAGTAAAATTTTTTGTGGGGGTGATGGGGAGGGGGGAGATGCAAATGGTTTGGGCCCTGTGCCTTTATTTTTCCCACTGAGCAGAAAATCTTGTTGTAGCATGATTAGAGAGTAGTGATATACTCCATCTTGTGTAGATTCCCCTCCGTCAACATAAATTTGAAGCTTGATAAGCAGCGACAGAGGCATTTTGTTCAATAGCCTGACATTTTTTTAAAACCTAACTGCATAAACTGGAAATAAATATATCTTATAAAGATGAAAGATAGCAATTGTCAAAACACTTGTTCCAGATGCCACTGCACAATTAATAGCCATGCTTGACAAATGCCCACATTCTGGATATTATCTGAGTGTTATGGCAGTAGTTTGCTCATGTTCCAGTCTTCTGCAATACCCCACTAAGATTTTTTTATATGCTCTCTTGTTTTGCATGCACAAATGTTAAAAACCGAAACACATGGACATCCTACCTGGAGCCACCATTTAGGTGGACCACCTGTGACTACCACCTCCAGTTTTGGCTCCAGGCATTTTACCACAAAGAATATAGGTTCCCAGAAAGTCTCTTGTGGTAAAGCGCCTGATGACAAAACTGGAAGCGACCATTATCCATCAATGGGATCTTCGGGGCAAGATGTTTGTGTTTGAAATCGGTAGGATTCTAGCTTTGTAGACTGCATTGGATAGCTTTACTAGATAGATAGATTACTTGATGGAGTCATTGTTACAATATTTTACAAAATAGTACTAGGCCCAGAATTAATTTTTATTTATTTTTTTTGCATACTTGAGCTTTACTATTGGACCCTTTTTTAAGATGACCTTATGGATTGGCATGACAGTGTGTTTTTCTACATAATACTAGTAAAACGTACTTTGAGGTCCGATTCCAGATTAGTTTTCTTTAGTTTTTGTTTTTAATTCCTTGTGGTTGCAATATGAAATGTCTGGTCCTTTATTGCATACACAGGCGGCAATGAAGTTGGCTTTTAACCTTTACACAAACCAGCAGACCACAAACCTCACACAATAAAATCCATTTATAATATTATGTATGTGAGTTTTTGAAACGTTACCTATTCTATTGTAAAATACATTGGACATTTTAAAGGGATAATAAGTTACCAGAAGACAACATAACATGGAATTTAGTCCATAGTGCTAGAAATCTCTCTTAGTTCAGTCACACACATACATCTTTCTTTTCATTGAAATGTACGGATTTATTCTGGTCACCATAAAATGTATCGTCTTTAATATAAACAGGCTTTGTGTTATTATAGGGTTAATTTCCTAGAAACCAAAAAGCCTGTGCGGTATGCATCTGAATTAGAAATATGCCATGTAATGCATGTAAGATGTGTTCTGTTGGAATATTGCAATTTGGCTTCACCTGTCAATTAAGTATGTTACTAAAGATAAGTATAGGTCAAAGAGGATGTTCAATCCGCTTATTTCAGGGTTATTCACTAAAGTGCGAATTCGAACAGCGGATTCCCATAGTAAATCTGCAACTATTTTGTAAAGTCGCAACAAATTTTTAATGTTAAGATTGTGACAATTTTCCCATAATAGTCACGATGGTGACAATATTCTCATTATAAAGATGCGACTGCAACAGTAGCAGTCTATTGAGACTGTCTTTAGCTGGCGAATTTGCACCTATACGCAGCAATTCGGACTTTAGTGAATAACCCCCTAAAATTTTTAGGGATGATGCTGCAAATTCATTATTTTTAAATTTTACCAAATACACTACAGAAATTGTGGCCAATGATGCCCAAATACAAATTTAAAATATGATCAAAGTTGTCCTAAAAACACAAATATCTGAAATTTTTCATCATTAAACACCGATGCAGCGGAACTGAATAGTAATGGACCCAACAGCATTATGTTTTTTTTATATAGTTTTAAAACGACGATCTGACAACCAAGGGACCATGTGGTCAGGCATTAAGGAAAAGGAATAACTAAAATACTAGGCTAAAATTGCAGTTTTTATATTCTGCTGCTGGTGGTCCTAGCACACAGGTTCCCATACACTTGCAACAATACTTCTGCCATGGTAAGGCTGGGTTCACACAGGCGAATTTTCCTGTGGCACATGATGAAAAAACACTGACTCAGTCATTGGTGAATTTTCCTCTGCTTTTTTTTTTTTTTTTTTTTTTAAAGCAAGTGCAACTTCGCATTGTCTCCTCACAATCTCAGCACTTTTCCCTAACTTGTGACCACATTGTTTAAATTCCTGTCGCGCTTTACTTGTTTGAAGAAATGAAATGCTAGTGTGTCATTGCACAGGCGTGTTTTCATGAGCAAAATTTGCTAGTGTTAAACTGGCCTAAATATCTATGAAATCTGCTTTGGAGCTGCAGGATGTGGTCTGCCACCTTAGCTAATGGGATGTGTTTGTGCATTAAGGCATACAAACAAAGAAGCATACTTTAAAGTGTAAGTAAACCCTGTTTATAAAGGTTGCCTCATTAAAATATTGTAAAGTGGAAAAACGATTAATGAAATCCTCACTCACCTTTTCACTCTGCAGCACTTGTTATCCCTCTGTAAAATATTCCTCCTTCCTGTAGAGTATGAGGCCATGCCCCCTCCTCTCTCACATTCTCTGTCTTAAAATCCGACACTGTCTGGTTGGAATTCAATGCTGCAGGGCTTGTGCAGTGAAAGTATCAGATTACTAAACATGCACTAGCAGAATGAGTCATTGTGTGACCTCATTAGGGGGAGGTGACTTCTGGGCACTATACAGGAAATGCAAGTACATAGAAATGCTGGAGGAGAAAGGCTGCTTGATTAAGAGGTGATAACTCAAAAACACAAAATAGTTTAAAATTTTCAATGTATATATGTACAGTTTGGTCAATAATTTTACTTACACTTTAAAAAGTCTTCAGTTGAAACCGGCACTGCTTTTGTTATGTTCACCTTCCATTTCAGATCAATGTCGATATTCTTTTTTTGATAGAATTTTTTTTTCAAATGTGTTTAAGTGACTGACCCCAACTCCATGGGGGTGCTTGGATGACAAAATTAGCTTGGAACAGCTTTCAAAATAGCCTAAAACATCAATAAGGATAAAGCAAGGCTATTTCTCCTGCATTAACTAATGGAAATACTTTTTGACTTTAGTAAATATCTTCCAAAGTCTGCATATTGCAGGAGTGATTATGAAAATATTTATGTGCAGACTGCTAATTGCTTTTGTTTCAATAAATATAAGCAGCAATGCACCAGAGGTGACTTAGACTTTCCTTGGTTTCCTAAATCTTTTTAAAGTAGGCACTTGAAATCTACACGCTGCTCTGCTAATTAGCTATCTATTCAGATGCTCTCATTTAAACATCTATATACCATGCAGCTCATGATTAGTCAGTGCTGCAACATTGTTATGGTCTAAAATGGACTATTAGTAGCAACTACAGGTCCACATAGCATCACTTTTATAAGGTTTAACCCTTGAATACACATGCTTTTCAATTGCAAACCATTTTGTGAATGCAGAGATTATATAACAACTTATCAATCATGCTTCATGCAAAAGTCTAGTTTACTAGAGTGCAGTTTTAAGGAAACAATATAGATGGAATGTCCATAATACTTCTTGTTTAGACAAGTTTGACCAGGTCACATCTTCAACTAGGGACAATAATGAAAAAGCTTTCTCTTAGGGCAACTGCTACTAGGATATTTTTTATTAAGTATTATTTTTAAACTGTGTCTCTGGTTAAAAGGGGTGAGTGGTAAGATCAGCGTGAGCTGTCCTGCAGATTCATACATACCACAAATACTTTGAAAACATGGAGATTATGAAATATACACAATGCATGTCTGTGTAGATTTCAGTACAATTTGCATATGTCTTCCTCTTGAAGGGGAATGTTGGCAAATATACAAATTAAAAGCTATCATTTGGCAACACTAGTAATGTATGTTTATATAATATATATGTGCTGTGTAAGTGACTGTGAAGATATCAAAAGGATAAATAGCTAGGCAGCATCTTTCTCGTATGTTTTTAGAAAAACATAAAATATAATTTTTTCCCCCAGAACTATTTTATGAAGCAGTATTGCTATGTATAGTTTACACATGTTTGTGTTTTTTTCCGTTTAGAATATCCATTTTAATATGCTTTATAATAGTCCACCGGTATTTGTGTTAATATATTCTGACACTGGTTTACTGATGGGCTTCAACACTGATGCTTTAACACTGATCAAACACCTTCTTTTAGATCTGAATATAGAAAACACACACAGTATTCAGTCTATAACTTGCCTTCTACCTGCTACATTTATAGTTTGTTTTTATGCATCTCTGTAGAAAATTCTTTAACATAACTAGTTTTGTTGCAGTACTTGCAATTTGGCTTCTTTATTCTCCAAACCCCAGCATAAATGGAAATATTCACCTTTTTTTTTTAAACCATGTAGACCGTTAAAGGTATATTCTAACAGAGAAACAGAATATGTTTCCTTGCAGCTGATGTGGAATGATGCACCTGTCACCTCAAATCAAATACTAAATCAGGTTCTACTAATGAAATAAATGTTTTTTTATAAATATATATGTATTTTAAAAATGTACCTTTTATATAGCGTTTCTCTCTGTCATCTTCCCTGTCAGCCCGACTTCTCTTTCTCGGGTTAGGCTGGGCTAAATAACAATTGATGTTAAAGCTCCTCCAATCAGATCCCTGCTAGATCTTAATTTAAAGGATCTGATTGGTGGAGCTATAATGTCAATCATCATTTAGCCCCGCCCAAACCATCTCAAAGAAAAGTCTAGCTGACAGGAAAGATGACAATGAGAAAGGCTGTATAAAAGTACATTAAAATATATATATATATATATATATATATTTATAAAAACTTTGATTTCTTTAGTGAAACCTAAATTAGTATTAGAGTTTTGAGGTGACAGGTGCACTTTAAGTAGTATAATTCTGAGGGAACTGAATGATTTTAGTAGATTTAACCAGGGCAAGACAAGAGCTAAAGGGTAGGTGATGTAGATAAAACAAAGCCACTGGACTATGGTACTATATAGTTAATACATGTACATATGCCTGAGCCCAATTTACAAAGCTGAATACCTTACTTTATAGACACAATTTAGAGAGCACAGATTGAACAGATGCTAACTATAAATGCATTGGAGGCATTTTCATTCTATGGTGTTACTGTTCTTTTCAAAGACTGGTAATACTATAAAAAGAAAATCCCATTTGGATTGGCATGATAGCTATTCCTATACAGTACTGGTAAAAGCATTCTGTTTGAAGTCGAATCCTTGATTTGTATTGCATATACAACTACTACAAAGTATGGTACTGTAAACACTTTTAATATTGAACTTTTATCTAAGGTTCTATAGGAAACAACAGGACTAGATGGGGATTTGTTTACTTCAAGGAAGAGTCTGGGCAAAATTGCAAAAAATGCATATGTTAGTAAATACGAATTACTAACTTTTATTAAATGCATTTTATTTTCAATTTTGGCTCTAAAATGAAATGTCTTACCTGTTTAGAAGTGTTATTTAGCACTTCCGTGTTTACGATTCCATCTTCATCTGTGCCACCGACTCTAAGGTGTCCTGAAGCTGAAACACGTTCTTCTCTTGTCAGTCTGCAGCCTGGTGCCGGCATCTCCTAATAGTCACATGGGAGAGTGGCACATCATCAAGGGGAGACGGGTTGATGATGCGGCTAGTAGATAACGTGACTATTAGGTGAAACACGGAAGTGCTACATAGCACTTCTAAACAGGTAAGATATTTCATTTTAGGGCCAAAATTGAAAATAAAATGCATTTAATAAAAGTTAGTATTTCGTATTTACTAACATATGCATTTTTTTCAATTTTGTCCAGACCGTTCCTTTAAAGTACCAGTGACACCAGAAAAATAAAACTTCACATTGACTTGGCATGGTCGTTATTTAAATACAGCACAATGTTATCTTTACAGTTGCAAAAAGCAGCAATATTCATGAACTTAACTTCAGAGCAGAGGTAAATGGTCTTTCCCCTGCAAACACAATGTTGTTTTCTGTAGTGTTACATAACAAAGTTGAGTTTGTGTAAGAGACTAACAGTAATACTAAGTATAATAGCAGACTGGTATTTTCTAATGACAAAACAGCATCTTCCCATCACATTGTTGACCATTGCTTATGAGCTCATACAGCTTATGTCTGTTTATCAAAAGTTTTGCTTGAAATCAAAGTCACATACTGCTGTGAAAGGTTATGTTTTAGATTAGATTTATTTGTCACTGGATAAGTACATATATACTTTAAAAAATATTTTAGGCCAGTTCCTGTTGGCTAAAATAAGAGCCATCTTGTTTGTGGAATGAACAACACTAGCAAGCATGTATCAGGCCACTGCTAACACCCTCATGCGTGCTCTTGTCCTATCCTGCTTGGAGTACTGCAATGTCCTTCTAACTGGCCTTCTAGTTTCCCATCTTTCCCCACTCCACTCTATTCTAAATTCTGCTGATAGAATAATCTCCCTCTGTCTTCCATAGTCTCCCTCCCAACTCGTGTCTGCTCTTTGGCTCCCAGTTAATAGACGTGTTATTTACAGTGCTCTACTTTTGACATTCAGAGAGCTTCGCTCTGTTGCCCCTCCCTATATATCATTCCTTCTTTGCTTATAAGCGGTTAGCCATCAAGTCCGCTCTTCACAAGGCAAGCTCCTTTGGGAACCCCTCACCAAGGGGTTAATTCAGCATAGTGCGAAGTAACCTTTGGATCCTTCGCATCACTTCGCAGTGGCTGTTATGCACTTGCTGATATCCTGCACACGGACATCAGCGAAAGCTTTAAAAGGATTACAGTCTCGGCGAAGCTCTAGAGGCGTCTTGAGTAGACTCAGCCACTGCGAAGAGATGCGAAGGATCCGGAGGTTATTTTGCACTATGCTGAATTACCCCCCAAGATTGCCCATTCTCATGTCAAACCCTTCTCTTTTGCTGCCCCCTATCTTTGGATATCTATACCCCTCTACCTCCACCAAGAGCAATCCATCAATCTCTTCAAATCTAAATTA
>WMED01028686.1:0-10404 GCA_019650415.1 Pipa parva | reverse complement strand
TTTATTTACGATTTACACAACGTGCCAACTTTTCTGATTTTGGGGTTTGTATGTTGGTAGGCTCTGGTGGTAAAAGCAGTGAGAGATGTGCAACTGTAGTGCCAATGCCTGGGATACAGGGCTAACTCCTTGCCTGTTGCCAGAAAATAAAATGGTGCACTACTCACTAATTACATTTTTTTTATAAATTAACTGCAGCTGCTCGTTGTTTCCTTTTTTTTTGGGGGGGGGGGGTGCGGGGGTGGGGGGAAGAGGGGCATCTGCCAGATTTGTGTCTGTATGATGTTAGAGTACTAAAGACAAGCTACTCCAGCTTGTTAGTTGGGTTTCATGTTCTCACAAAGAGTCAAACCCATTTACTGCAGTGTCAAACACACAACGTTTTGGGTGTATAACCACATTCCATTGTGTGTTTGACACTCTGCAATAAGTGGGTTTGTAATCTTTTTACTGCAGTGCAATGGCCTGTTTCTTTCTTTTTCTGCACATTTGTCTTGGGTTTTTCTGGTGCCCACTACAGGCTTCCTCCTGTATAATTGCATTCCTGAATGTGCCTGAGCTGTTTTTGTTTTTTATTACTGACAAAGAGTTAAACATGGAACACTTTGTATATACAGTAACTACTGGGCTAAACAAGTAACTAAGATACAGAGATTTGTAAAAAAAATAATATAATTCATACATGGACAAGAGTATATTATTTCAAATATATATAAATCCCATTGTAACATTTTATCACGTTTATTTTTACATAACTACAAAGGAATAAATGTATATAAAAGTAACAAGAGGATCTTTAAGAAGTGTTTTAAAAACAAGGCACCCATATGGTTAAATAAAAAATATAATGCATTATCAAACAAAAATCAGTCTTTGCGCTCTCAACATGCACATTAGTCCAAGTAGCAATACCGTACATTACAGTGTTACAGTCTGTTTACTGGGGCTTTTAGTTTACCTCATAACAGTCAAACTTGATATTTGGTTTGTGTTTATAAACTTACAGGCATTTTGCAGTGAGGTCTGGTAGGAACAGGATAAACAGTCTATTTGAAATTCAGAAAAAATGCATATATATTACATAGCAAACTCATACTATTCAGCGTTTGACTGGCATGTTTGCCAGTCAAAATTTTGCCTTTGATATTTCAAATATATACTTACTCCTTTGACAATCACAACAGACCCTGGTGGTCCAGGTGGTCCAGGTGGTCCTGGCAATCCTTGTGGGCCCTGTCATGAATTTAATTAAAGAAAAGAATTCACTCCCATATCATGTGCTCTTGTACACTTGAATCCAATATCTACTAACACAGGGTTCGGCAATCTTCTCCGTGGAGGGAGCCATTTCTCTCCCTCCTCCACCTCTGCCAATTGATCGGGAGCCGCACAGGGGGAGGAGCTTGTGTGGTCCCGATCACATGACCTTTGACATCCCATCACAAGAGACGTCAAAGGCCGGGGAAGGGTGGGAGGGCAGCTCAGTCGGAGCCGCATGCCGTGGCAAAAGAGCCAAATGTGGCTCGTGAGCCGCGGTTTGCCGACCGCTGTACTAACTCAATTGAGTCTGTTCACTTTTTTATTTTAGCTATGGAATGGCATATTTTTGAAAATAGAAGCAATTTTACAAAGCAAAAGTTATATTCTGACATTCTAAGAGACATATAATATTTTATATGTAGTTATGTGTAAATATATTCCTTTCCAGTACCAACATTTTCTGAGGGTATTATTTTTTAATGAATAAAGTTAATTTTTAATCCAGGAACTCTGGAATACCTGCAATTAACATACTGAAATGCTGGGATGTGTAACCGAATAACTGTGATTAACATTTTTTTTTTAAATTTGCAGAAAATGTTCTGAAGAGTCTCACTGTGTTTTGGAAACAGACATCAACCAATCAGTTGGCTCTAATTAAGCACTGTTAAGCTTTGGGGTATTTGCATTTTCTGTTGTTATGATCCCAATTACAATTAGCAAATCATTACAATGTAACTTCTTGGATAATCACTAATAAATGCTATTATTATTGTTGTTATTATTATAGACAAATGTAAAACCATCGATACAATTTTGTACTTACGATTAGGGATGCCCCTTGTTCTCCTTTTTGGCCTCTGATTCCATTGACTCCAGGCCGTCCCTGTGGATAAAGAAGTATTTGTGTATATCCAAATACACTAATGAAAGGTTAGAGAAGGAGTTCCTAGCCACTGATGATCCTTGTAAAGCAAGGAACCTAGATGCTGCTATGTTTATAAGCCCCCTGGTTAAGAAGTTAACCTTCTACACACTGAACTCCCTTATACATTACAGTAATCATTAAGAAAAATAGGACAGATCCCACAAATGCCTTTTTCCTCAGTAGCAGTCCTTGTAGATTGGGCCAGCTAGTTGTAAATTATATAGCCCTGTGTGCTACTATAAAGATTATTTTCCTTACTGCTACTTGAGCCTAGAACAGAGCAGAGATTCTGAACTCCATTCCTCAAATACCCATAAGACTTGTGTTTGTCAGATCTCCTTTATGGAAACAACTAGGGTAATCATTTTCATTTAAAGGAGAGCTAAAGGTGAAAAAAAAACTACCCATCTAAAACTCTACCTTCTACTAAGATGAAACATCGCACAGACAGCTTGAACTGTGCTGTCATGTCACTGCATGGAGGCAGACTTCACAACGCTCGCGAGTATACAGGAGCTCATTGGTTTTTTTGTCGGTGAGGGGAGCATTCTCATTGGGGGCTCAATGAAAGTGATGACATATACAGTCTTCTGGACAGCTGATTTGACTAGGTGGGTGGAGCTTCACGCCGGCTCCAATACCCTCCTGTACCATTGCAAGGGCTGTGAAGTCTGCCTCCATGCAGTGACATGACAGCACAGTTCAAGCTGTCCCTGTGATGTTTCACCTTAGTAGCAGGTATTGTTTTAGATGTGTAGTTTTTTTCACCTTTAGTTCTCCTTTAAATAGATGAAACCAATTGTGCATAATTAAAGCAAGCATTAGACACGATCTGTTGTGGTTATTTGAAGGCTGCATTTGGAAAACCTTGTGTAAGAGAATACACCTGTATCTATACTGCTGGTAGTAGTCTGAAGCTTTCTTTTACTGATATTTTACCAAAAAGGGTAACACTGCTAAATCTTTCCAAGATGGGGGTTTCATTTGCACAATTTCCCATCTAAAAGATCCATAAGTATTGACCCATCTATACATTTAACATATGTATTTTATTTATATACATACATGGCGTCCTGGAAAGCCAAATTCTCCTTTAACTCCAGGTCTTCCCATTGGGCCCTAGATAAAAACAGAATATGTCTTGTCATTTAGCACTGTATACATGACAATATTTCCATTTCCAGGTTCTGACTGCTTTAATGGTTATTAATGCAATGTACTTCTCAGATAGACACTAATAGGGCCATATTTAATAAAATCTAAAAGACCGATTTCGGTCTTTTCGAGTTATCCCGAGTAGAACTCAACCGGTTTGATCAGTAAAAATCAATCAATATTTTTAAATAAAAAAAAAAATTTAAAAATTATTACGTTTTTTTGCTACACTGTAGCTAGTGTCTGGTCTAAGATCAGTAGTCAGACTGAAACACATTATTTACACACATTCACTGAGGGTGAAATTTATTAAATGCGGAATTTTTACCGCACATAGGGAATTTTTTTCGCGAGCAGAATTTAAATTTTGCTTTTTATAAATTTTGCCCTAATACTGATATGAAACAATAGTACTGATTTTTCTCACTTATGTTTTGTTTAATGTTCCTCCAATTGCAGACTTGATTGATCAGTTACATAAGCACCGAACAATTCAGTTTCAGAGCCATTTTAAATTCGGCATATTCCAGACAAAAGTCAAAGACCCATACAATGGGAATTTTTTAAATTATATTTTAACATTTAGCTTCTAATAATATACCATATGCATAGACTTTCATCGTATTAATAATAACAAGCTGGAGTAACTAGATTAACAACTAGAAATAGAAATGAACTTAAAGGACCAGTAACAACCCATTTGTTTTGTTACGTCTGTTATTCATACTTAGCTCTTATAAAAACGTTTAACTCTGAATTACTCAGATTGTTTGTCATTTAGGTCTGTGTCTCAATGCAGTTTTCTGCATGCATTGTTTCATGTTTGGCCACAGTGAACTATATGTCTCAGAACCCTGTGTACTTACATCATTAACTTACTTAAACACCTGCATGTAGTTTTTTTGGACATGTTTCATTGTGAAAGTATTCCTACAATAATTTATTTTTTGTGGTTCATCAGGTAAGTGAAGGGTTTATTGGCAATGTGGTTCACTGGGGTTTTTGTTTCAGTTTACACACATGTAATACACTGCGCAGCAAATGTACAATGTGACAATCAATTCGGTAAACAGACCCCTACCTAAACCTATTGTTTTCTATGGATCTTTAGTTATGCAAAATATATTTTTAAATCAAATAATATACTTTCTTAAATCTTTCAGACGTTTTGATGAGATAGATAAAATGAAGAGTAGGTATCAATCCTTTATGGGCATTTTTATTTTTGGCATAACTGTCATTTTAATTGTAATTGTAAAACTATTTTAAAACAAAAACCATATTTTTAAGTATCAATGCAAAATTTGTCTTATAGATATTGGATTGGGAAATTGAGTTTTGGGATATATTTTCTTTTATGTTACTGATAATTGTCAATCCACCATTTAAATCCAAAATGTAAATATCAGATATACACAGATCAGGTACTCAAAGTTAGAGAGATGAGTAATGTAATATTATATGATACTTTATTTGCACAGTTCATTGTATAAGACAAGCTTTTCAGAGATAATCCCTCTTCATTTTGTACTCAAAGTTAATAATTATTAGTTGAATCACAGTATTTACCATTGGTCCTGGCGGTCCCATCATTCCAGGCTCACCCTAAATGAAAAATCAGAAATAGCTTGTATGAATGAAAAGCTGACAGAATTGAAGAGTAAGTTTGGCAATATTCCTTTAACAAAGAAGGCAAACTATGGGCCTTACTGACTAAAAGATGAATTCACCTGTTGAATTAATTTAGCTACAGTTCAAGTTGCATTGCCAGAATAGTCAATGCTGAGAAGTAAATTTGCATCTAAGTGGAGAATAGACTTGTTGAACAAACGTACAGCAGCAATCACTGTTGCATGGGTAGTGTGGCACCATCAGTCAGATAGAAGTAGGATGAGAAGTCATGGAAAGTGATGCAAATTCTACAAGTGAAGGGCAGTGACGTCAGTCCTACTCTCTGTCTCACTAACTGTATTCTGTAAATATCCTATCTTTTTCTCTGTCACCTTGTCCCTAGGTCATATAGTCTCTTAGTATTAGTAGTCATTGTCACTTTTGATGAAATAGTCACCCTACGCAACACTGGAGCCCTGACATCAACCCCCCTCCCCCCCAGTTCACCAGTCTGAAGTGGAAATGTCAAGCAGGTGAATTTGGAACAGTTCACCTAGTTACATTCGCACCTTCAACACACTCTGCACCTTAGTAATTAGTAGAAATACCCATGATGCGTAGAGCTCCATAAGTTTGTGACTATCGTAGATGCCTAAATTGGTCAAGTATTTGCCACTTCACAAGAGTTAATCAATAAGTGAAGATTGGGAAGTGGCGAATAAATGTGAGTTCATAGCTTTACGCGATTTAGTAAATAATGCCCTTAATGTTTGTCCACAGGAACCATAAAGAAGATTGCTGGATAGGGGAGACTGGATATAGCGGACTACATTATGTATTGCTATTTAATAAAAGTCAGATTACTATACAAGGCTGCTAAAGAATCTCTGAAGCAATGTTCTACCCTTGTAAGGTAACATTAAAAAGTGGGTGCATGCAGTATTATGACTTCACTAAAATAAAGACTATTCACCACAAATGATTCCTTTGGAATAAACAAACAGAGAATTTACCTTTGATCCTTGAGTTTTTCTTATTTCTCTAAGTAAAGTGCCATCTGCAGCTATGATTGCTCCCGACTCTCCTTTTTCACCCTAGAAAAGAAAAAACGTAATCAGAGTTGAGAGAGAATAAAAACATTAATAAATTTTAACTCAAGGAAAGTAATTATACGAGTAATAATTGAAATTTCAGTAGTATTTTATTTTTATTATATATGTCCCCAAAAATATCTGAAGCTAATAAACCAAAAGGCAGTTATTGAACCACTGTAAAATATATCTGTTAACTTGCTACATCACACCCTAATTCATTTTATTGTATCTTCTTCTCTCTGTGTTAGATTACTTGTATTCATGAAGTTCCTCAGAAAGCCCAATGTGAAAGTTAAATTACATACTTTCTATGCACCATTTAGAATCTTTGCAAATACCTATTGAAGACAGAGTAATTGTAAAGGCATTTTAGTGTTAACGTCCTTTAATGCCTACCTAAAGAGAAAATAAAAGGCAACCAACTGCTTTCTGTATGATCCTCTTCCTTTCTTTTATAGCTTTATCTGCCTGTGCAAATTCAATTTTATACAACTTTTATTTTAGCACAGTATTATGACACAATGTAATCTGATTTTATTTTATATTCAGCATGAAATGTAGTTTTACAGACAATGTTTTTTAAAAAAAAAAAAAAGCCAAAATGTTATACCCCTTCATAAAACAACTTTTAAAATTGAATGCATGAACAATAAGGTGCAACTACACAAGTATGTCTGTTAAATCAGTGGATCAATTCCTTTATTTGGGGAAATGGCATTTTCAGTTTAACTGCATTGTAATTAAGGTATGTATGGACCTCATCATTAAAACATATGTTTAATTGCAGAAGGTTTAAGGCTGGAGTCACACCAGGTGATTTCCAGCTCAGCAGGAAGAATAGTCTCCATTGTTTCCTGTGGGATAATCCACACAGGCTATTGTGTTTTGTAAGATAGACAATAATGAGCCTAATTAAAAAAGCTCATCTGAAAATTAGCTAGCGTAGCCCCAGCCTAAAGGTCACTGATATGCTGGGCATTTGAAACTATTTTTAGAAACAGTTCTGCTGTTAAGGAGATTTTATTTTAATTTGATAGTATTGTTATACAATTTGTTCACAATATTACCCAACTGTTGATTACTGCAAACTGTATCAAATGAATGTGTCTAGTTGCATTAATAATCATGCATGATTCTACATTTTATTATACCTAAACGTTACACTTTTGGCTAGCATAAATGTGACTAACATTTTATTAAGAAATATTCATTAATTATAGGTATTTTCAGCATGGAAGCTGAACAAAAAAACCATTAGAAGAGGGATATGTTCACTTTAAAAACTTTAACCAGCACTCAACATTTAACCTATATTCAGCATTTATATGTTAATATAATGCCCTTTGAATTAGCGTGAGCAGTTAAAGAAGGGCATGAGTCAGAGATAGGGGTGGGAATAAGAAGACAGAGTAATCTGTAATATCAGCCACAGGCCAAGTGCTTTATAACAGGGCATGGGACTCAGAGGTGACTTAATATCCTTATAAACCACAGAAAGGGGTACATACAATTACATCTTCAAACCTATTCTAGCACATGATAAGCATTGTTAAAAAAAAAAACAGCTTTTCTCCTTTCTTTTTTACAGTCTTCTCTTGCTTGTACCATTGTATTCCCCAGAATTCTTGTATGAAAGACTATAATTTCGATAAAACCATGCCACCCACAGGAGGGTATTAATGGCAAAAAAACAGTTGTTAAAATTTGTCCTTTGTTTTACTTAAAGCTATGTATTCCTGTGTTCCCATATTTTGTAAATTTCAATGGGCCTACAATACCCATGACGCAATGGGAATGTCATTGTATCACAGAAAATCCTTTTTGCAGCCCTGTATTGATGTTTCCAAACATGCATGACTACAAATTTCATGATCCCCTCCTAAAGTATTTAATCATAAAATGGCCAGAGGGATGCAGAAGCATTTAGGAAAATAGACTTATAGAGAATATATATCATCAAAATGCTTCTAAATAAGGTTTTAAAAAGGAGAGTGGGGTGATGGTCTTTTGTCAGAACTGCTAGTAGCTGTTTATAAATTAAATTACAGGAAGCTACATGCCCTTTGTGTACTATGTATTAGGTATAATAAATTATTTATGTTATGACCACTAGGCTTCATAACAATGAAGTTCCAATGGTCTCCCTTCATTAGGATAAAGACTTACATGTCTGATTTACACTGCTTTTGATAAATACTAGTTAGTCTGGCCTGTAGAAGTGCTTTGATTGTGTATGTACATGTGTGCTGATTCTGGCCTACTCACAACTATGGGTCAATACACTATAATGGCTAATTTCCCATTTAGAGAGATATGTATTTATTTGTAATCCAGCCTGTCAGTAATCACCTGACAATTACTGAACTAAAAATCCTGAAATTCATACTATTATAGGTTATGGCAGACAAAGTGACACAACTTGCCCCATTGATTTCAATGGCAGCCATGTCAAAACTGTTTTGCAAATTTAAGAAAAGTCTTTAATTGCTGCAGGTGCATTTGTGTAACTGGAAGCCTGTTGTCTTTGTGAATATTTTAGATTTGCATTTTATGATTAAAGAGTTATTATGCCAATTCATTAATCCTGTCAATAGCCTGGGAGGTGTAGAGTCAAAGGTTTTGCAGACTGCACCAATCTATAATATAGAACAATCTAACTGAAAAATACTGTAAAATACTGTGTGCGTGATCAGAATGGAGAATAAATTGCTTCCAGGCACTTACTGTATGAACAAAGCAATAGCAACATCATTTTAAGCTGCTCAACACACAGCACAGCTCAGAGAGGAGATGACCTTGAATTATAGAATCACATATAAAGCCACGCAATGACATCTGCTGTGCTTATATATATTTCCATTTAGCAAATGATTACGTAGTCGTTTAACCCTTTGTAGATACAAAACAAATGAATATAAAGATTCACATTGTATCAGTAGATGAACTTAATTCTCTCCAGTTTAAAATATCAGAGTTAAATAATAGGGTTAAAAATTGTCTTTGCCTCTAATGAGATTGGTTCATTCATTTTGTTATTGATTCAAATGACCTCTTACTTTTTTTCAAATCTTTTTTTTTTTTTTGAGGAACCATTTTGATTCTGCCAGAGCCAGATTCCAAGGAAGGCTATTCAGTATTGTGTCAAACTGTCCATATATACAGTATATTATATATCATTTATATTTATGGCATTTAATCCCATATGGAAACATGGGAAGCAGCTGAAATTTGGTGGCTGCATCTTTAGCTGACACTGACTTTGACTGGTGTATTGTGCAGCTGGATAGAAGGACTAACAATAAATAGAGGGCAGTGCATTCAATTACAGTTGATAACCCCAGTCCTTACAGATGGATGCTGAGCTGACGCTCCTATTAGCCTGTTTCAACACTTGCCACTGCAAAACTATTGTAGCCTGGATCTGAGACTGGATATTCTTTTAACAATATGAATGAGCATGAGAAATGTCTTCAAAATGGTGAATTGTTTTCCATTGCTTTCCAGCTGTGTTTGGGTTCAGCACTGCCAAACAGTAAATTTACCAACTGTTTCATTAAAGAAAAACCAAACCTAATTATTATCAGTGAGAAACATTCAGATCAGTGGACTTATGAGCATTGTGTGTTTGCCGGACTATGGTTCATGCAAAATTTCTTACTTCCAAATCCTAAACCCCTTTTTGCATGTAAAACAATTACAGTTTAAAATTTTTGAAAATGTCAATAATAGATCTGGATATCAGGGTTGACAAAACGGTTTCAGGTTTTCACTTTTCTTTTATGACTTTGAGATTATAATACAGGGGTCGGCAACCTCTTGGGTTGAGAGAGCCACATACTGTACGTGCAGCTTTGCTCAGCCCTTTTGAATCTGGAGCCGCTAACGTCATATGTGACGTCACATAGGTGACGTCAGTGGCTCTGGATTGGCTAGCAACCCGGAAGTCTGTGATGTCAGCGGCTCTAGATTGGCTAGCAACCCGGAAGCACTGAGAGAGTTTTGTCTCTACAGCGCTTGTCGGCAAATAGCAGGCAGACTGTAATGAGCGGGATGCTTGCATGTGAGCACCGCTCGTTACAGTCAAAGAGCCAGAGGCAGCCATCAAAAGAGCCACATCTGTCATAGAGCCATAGGTTGCCAACCCCTGTTATAATATTTAGGGGGTTATTGACTAAAATAGTTATAATATTATACATTATTATATAATTGTTGCATAAAGTTGTGAATTCACCAGATAACGATGGTCGCACACTACCCAATAGAATATGGGAATATTGTCACCGTCGCAACTTTACTATGAGAATACAAGTGCTGGTCAACGAATTAGAATAATTTGAAATAGTGCAATCATGAAAT
>WMED01028685.1:0-10404 GCA_019650415.1 Pipa parva | reverse complement strand
TCTGGCGAATTCGCACCAATACGCACCAATTCGGACTTTAGTGAATAACCCCCTAAACCTGTAAAACTCTCAGTGAGATGCTGACTAAAGTAAGAATTTGACTGTAAAATTCTGAAACAGCTGATTAAAATAGAAAATCTGCAACTGCAGCAAATTTCCCATTGTAAAGTTGCAACCTCTACAATTTTTAATGTTGCAACTGTAACAATATTTTCATAGTAAAGTTGTGACTGACAATATTCTCATTATAAAGACGCGACTGTGACAGTAGCAGTCTATTGTGACTTTATTTAGCTGGTGAATTCACACCTTTACCCAAACATTTGGGGGGTAATTCAGGAAAGATTGAAGTACCCTTGCAAAGCTTTTCATCACTTCACTCGAGTGGGGTACGCGCTCACTGGTCTCCTGAACTCGATCAGCGAACGCTTTAAAGGTACTTCAGCTCACCTCGCAACCACTCGATGTGCCTCGCCGAAGTACCTTTAAAGCGTTTGCTGATCGAGTGCAGGAGACCAGTGAGTGCGTACCCCACTGAGTGAAGTGATGAGAAGCTTCGCAAGGGTACTTCGATCTTTCCTGAATTACCCCCCTTGGACTTTAGTCAATAACCCTTTCAAAGGAGTTAAGCAGATCCCATAGCCCCAGTTTAGTATACTACATGTGCTGTGCCACTTTTGGCACAAGTTTACTCTTACTCCTTATTATACCAAAGGCAGGAAAACCTCCACTGTCCTGGGTATGGTTTTCTTTTCACAGACAAAACAAAAAGTGAAAGTGTTTTTATATTTTTGCAACATCAGCACCTACTGAAAATTGGTCTTAAGGCTAGGTTCACACAGATGTATTGTGCACATTTTTTTTTTTTTAAAAAGGCGCATTGCAAAAAAAAAAAGTGTTAATGTGACGCCATTTTTTCACAAAGCACTATTTGAAAAAAAAAAAAAGATACATACAGTATGTCAGTGTAGCCTTAAACAGAGAAACTGCAACCTCATCAACCTTTTTGTTTAGAGAATAAAGAGTAGCAAATTCAGAATTATAGCATTCATACATACCCAAAAAGCATTTACTCATAGGGTGCCATTAAACCATGTCCTGGCAACTGGTGGCATAAAATGGGGATGCTATCAGTTCGTTACCTGCAATAGCCCAGCCAGCTAACCTCCTGAGTATTATATGGGGCCGCTGCTGCACTGTAACGGGAGCATTATATGGAAAGGACTATGACATTGCATTAGGAACTATATGGGGCAACTGCTGCACTGTACCGGGAGCATTACAGTGAAAGCTGTGACACTGCATTGGGTATTATATGGGGCTGCTGCTGCTGCACTATAATGTTGCTGAATGCTGACCACTGTTTGGAGAGAAGGGAGGCCGCACTGGTGGTATTTCCTAGGTACCTGTGTGCTCTTGATCTGGCTCAGATACCTGGAAACAGAGTTTCGACCCGTGGAAATGAGTAGAAGGAGCGGCTTATCGGTTTCTTTGTGGAGCTTAGATGAATTGTAAGAAACCCCGAAGGTGTTAAAGCATAAAAAGAAGTGAAGAAAGCATGTTTAATATGAGCAAAGTAGAGGTAGAAACCAAGAACACTTGCTATGTGACACTGAAATTGTATCATTGATGACCTTAATTAGTAACCCCCGCAAATAAACTATAACATAACTGCAGTAGATTTCTATATTTCACCCAACTTTTGGTATTCTCTTGCAAAAAGTAAAATGGGCTAAAAGCAGTATTGGATATTTTTCCCATCTACTTTAAAAGACCAGTTTATTGTCTGATTTAAGCAGGGTTGCCAACTGTTAGTAAACTTACTAACAGCTTGTAAAGGTAGAGTTACATTTTCATTGGTCAGTAAAAAAAGAAAGTTCAAATCCGTAAGAAATTTACACCAGTTACCTGCACACTAAAGGCCAAATTCTGAGAAGCCTGGATCGTAGCATAGAGTTATATGAATTTTGTGTCCATTCTCCACTTCCCCATGTTTGCTTATTGAGCAAATTTGCAACAAATTCAGGTGTCTACAATAGTTGCAAACGTACAGAGCTCTTCGCATCACTTTGCATGCATGTGCAGAGGTAATTCTACTATTAACTATGCAGAGAAGTGGTGCAAATGCAACTAGGTGAACTGCTTCAAATTCACCTGTTTGAATTTGCCACTTTAGACTGGCGAATAGGGGGATTGATAACAGGGCTCCAGTGTTGCATATGGGAACAATTTATTCAAAAATGTCAATGGTGACTGCGACTAAGTGAAAGATGATCTAGGGACAAGGTGACATAGAAATACATATATTGACAGTTATTGGGATATGATAAGACTGATGTCAATGGTCTTCACTTGTCAAATTTGCTCATTCCGTATGACTTCTCATCCTTCTTCTATTCGCCTGACTATGCCACACTATGCATGTGACAGCGATCACAGCTGTCCGCCTGTTCAAGTGTATTCGCTGCTTAGTCAACACTGAGAAATGAATTTGCGTCTGTTTTTGTGATGTGACTCGAACTGTAGGGAGGAGAATTCACCTTTTGCAAAATGTGACCCAAAATGTTCCCTGCAGTGTTTGTGAGACTGGGTTGTATTGGAAATAACTTACTTCTAATGCCTGAATCTCTTTTCTGCTTTTAAACAGCTGCAACTCTATGACATATTCAAATGTTATTAAAAAATATTAGATGTCAGCAAATATTCCACACAATGTTAGTAAAAAAATTTCCCAAGGGTTGGCAACCCTGAATTTAGGTTAAATCATACCTGTGGATAAGACCTTAGGGAACAACATTGTGTTGAATTTTATAGGAAAACAAAAAGCTGAGAATGACTGATAATATGACTGGCTTTATAATTAGGAACAATTTGTGCATCAGGTGTTCCGATTCTCCCTACAGATTCAGTAGTAAGTGTTACAAAATGAGGCAATAATTGCATATGCCGCTTCTAAAAGACATCAAAACCTTTAGTTTAATCCAATACATCACAACTGAAAAGAACCTAATCAAACCATCAACTCTATAAAAAAATAAATAAATTAATGGCTTACTGAATCATTTCCCAAATCATCATATGCCTGGAAGCTTTGCTAATTACATTAGGGCTGATTACTACACCATCAACTCTTTTCTGTCCCAGTTCCAACAGCTGGCATCTAAATGAATATAAAGTACCTAGTATTGGTTGGATGCAGTAACTAAATAGAAGTAGAAGTTTGCCCACCTTTATGTAATAAAATCTATAACCAGCTTTTAATAACAGGCCCAAACCTGTTATTGACAATTTTGTGAAAACTTCTGCACAACATTCCTTTTGCAAGGTGCCAATTTTTTTTTTTGGAGTCACCTTAGACTACACTAGTGGTCGGAAAATTTAAATGAGGAGGGAGCCATTTCGCTCCCTCCTCCAGCGGCGACAACTTTTTTGTGAGCCACAAAGGGGTAAGAGCGCACTTCTCCTGACCACATGACCTGCCTACAGAAAATCAGAAGAGGCGTCAAGAGGTCATGGGTAGGGTTTCAGAGGTGCGCTCCGAGCAACAACAAGGTGGCTAAAGAGCCGCGCATGTGGCTCGCAAGCTGCACATTGCCTACCGCACTACAACAAAAGCCCACTTCCAAATAAATAGCTCTGCAAACTGGAAAATAGTATATTCACTGATTATGGCACATTACCCAACACTGGAAAGAATATGTAAAAGTTACAACTCTTGATAACACATGAAACAAATATTTCCTGAACCACCAGTTCTCAGCAAAAAATGAATAGACATGATGTAAGTTTACAAGTTTTGTTAAAAAGAACATTCTGCCTTGTTTAAATTGAAAGCATTGTTTTGGTATCATTGTTAGAGAGTATGTAAAGCAAGTCTACAGGGGATCAAATCATCCAGGGGGTTATTAATTAAGTCTGAAATGTTGCGTAAAGGTGTGAATTCACCAGCTAAGGATGGATGCACATTACCCAATAGACAACTACTATCTCAACTTTATGATGGGAATATTGTCCTGGTCGCGACTTTGCTATCGGAATATTGTCATGGTTGCGACTTTGCTATGTGATGAGAACTCACTTTGTCACAGTTGAATTCTCACTTTAGTCAATAACCCCCTGAGAGTTTGGTCTTTCTTCCACAAGATTCGATTATATAAATTAGAAAATCTATTCTTTATTACCCATCTGTCCTTAAAAAAAAGATAGAATATGAAACATATTTTTGTATATTTCATTATTTTTTTCCAAACACACATTTTCCTTATAAATTTATAAATTGTTAGCTATAATCTGATCCTGGAGAAATCTTTACCAAAGCAGATTTCAGCAAATATGGTACAATAGTTGCAACATACTGTTTGGTTTAAAATTAAACAAATGCTGTGTTTGTTGCTTGGAAAAAATACAATATTTAAACAGCTAGTTATAACAACAGCGGAATTAATTCTACTTGGTATGCTTAGGTCACTGATCAGCCAGGAGGTTTGCATACCATATTGCTTCCAAACCAGTATCATTGATGATTAGTTTGGAAACAAACCATCCATTTACAAGTGGATTAAGGCATAGTCCATCTTTAGAGCAGGGACTGAAATCATGGTTGTTAGGAAGTCTATGAGACCCCACGTAGATTATTTTAGCACCTGACTGTACAAATTTCCTTTTAAGGAGAATCATCTGAAGTTATATTCTGAAATAATCATGTCGTTTTTAATAGATAAGTAAAAAAAAATATACACTATATTCAAGAAAATAAAATTTTATTATACCATGGAAAAATCAATACTGTTGCAACAGCTTTCAACCATCTTTAGCTTTTCATCAGATAACAAGTTTTCTTGCTTTAATCGCCTTATAAGAGTTTCAAGTGATTTTAGACGGGACAATGTTGCATTTTCTTGTAGCTCTAACAGTGCAATTTTTGACTGTAATTTTACAATCTTTTCCCAGAGATGATGCCTGTCAATAACTTGCCTGCAGTATGAATGCTCGGTTTCTAAGATTTCATTACCACTGTCTTGGTCATTTTCAGAACCTAGATTTTCAGCACTGGTAAATTGATGGTTATCAGAAATTACATTTCCATCTACAGTATCTGGTACAATTATAGCTATTACAGATTCTTTATCTGCACCATGCCATTCAGTAGACTGCTTAATTACATTGAGAAAAAGTAGCTCTTCACTGCTTTGCTGAATATCTTTGTAATTGCCTATATACGTACTAACTTCAGTCTCATCAGGTTGATTTGTTTGAATCTCAAAGCACACCTCACTGTGTTGTGATCTTAAGTCTGAAATTGTACTAAAAAGTACATTTTTCTGTGTCTGATGCATCCTGGTTATCTGCAAGGGCTGCATTTCATAGGTATGTTCAGAATGCTGGGCTTGCAACCCCTTTGAGGAATCATCTTGAACATTTATATTATCCATTATGTTTATCATGTGATATTCTCTACTGTCAATGTCAGCAGATTCATCTTCATAAAAGCCTTTTGTCGTTCTCACAGAATTAACAAAATCATTTGACACTGAAGAACTTGCATTTATCCACAAGTCTTCTTTTATTCCTTCCTAGAATATAAGAATAAATAAATCAACTTAAATAAAATCAAACTCAAGGATAAAATTTCCAAAATGTCATTTAATTATACTTCCTTTATCTTGCATCTGAAATATGAACTAGTTCTTCAACATTTGGTAGTGTAAAAATAGATGTATTATTAGTTTGCCAGCCATTGGTAAGTTCCAAGCTGAAATCATAATAAACTCACTGAAAGTCCCAAAATTTATAATACGAAACATAATGTGTAAGATAGAAAGCTAGACATTCAGTCTTAGATGGTCTTTGCTTGGCCTCTGTAAAGATATTTTTCCCATGCTTCTGTTGCCATCCCATGTCAACTTTTAATAATGACTTAATTCTGTAAAATTATTTTCCAATAAATGGATTTAAGAGATGGCTTTTGAGTTCCTGCAGTACACTGGGTTTTAATTAGGCCATATGACCTAGCTTCTATAAAGAGAAGATTAATTCTGGAGGAATCTATCTCAGGATGGGAAAGCATTCAGTAGGGTTTACCTGGCAAATATGAGACCCACTAGGTGTACTAGGACCAAGGGTCCTGGAATGGGAAGGCTGTTGCCCTAGGTATTAGTGAGTAGGATAGGATAGCTTTTATAATAAGTGCAGTAAAGACACAAGAAGCATAGGCCAGCAGAACGCACTGTCATTTTCCTGAAAGGATCACTCAGCCTGCAGTGAAAACTGTTGCATTTGTGGGTATTATATTTCACAATAGAGGTTACATAAATTGTGTTAAAAGGAAATAGTTGCCCTCTTTATTCTTTACCACTTAAATCTAGGAGCTAGAAAGATGGGCCCTAGAGACACTGCCATTTAGGTTAAACCTCATAATTGTTTTAAATAGCTTAGCAAGCAACATTATGGGGTAAATTTACAAATAGCAGTAACAGCAAAGTACTATGCACTATGGTGCATTATGTATGCTTACTCTGAAAACTGACACAAATATGACAGGAGGAGAGGAATCTATGAAGATATGCTAAATGTATTCAATGATTTTTGAAATGAGACTATAGCAGTTAGGCTTGGTGGCATTTATATTAACTAATAATGGTATTATTATGCGCAATTTAGTTAAGTACATTAAGTTAAGTATTCTTAATTACATTAGTTAACGTCAGAGACCCCTACATACCTGAACACTTTGCGTACAGCAGAATATAGTTGGTATAGCATTAGGTTTTAGATATCGTATACCCCATCTGACATCAAAAGAGTCTGGAGTAAAATGATCACTGCATAGAACCTGATGCTTGGTGGGATACCACTTGTTCTGTTTCATGTTACGCAACCATTCCTGGAGCCTGCCCTTGTCATGCAAAGGAAATCTGTAAAAAATGAATAACTGAATGTAAAGGAGTGTAAAATACATATTAATATGTAGTAATGCAAAAAAAGTCTAAGACTGCTCTTCTTTTCCCATTAGATGACATGCCATGTGCCTCTATTGTGCCTTTGCTTTTTAATACTAGAGCCAACACAGAAGCATTTCTTAATTATGATTTAGGAAAGGCATAGTCACTACAGATCTCCTAAAACAGCAAACTGAGAGTACATACATAGAGTCATATATTATAGACCGGCACACAATTTCCTGTGTGGAACTTTTACCCACACAAGTTTGAAAAGTGCACACATACCCCTTATGCCACCACTTTTCATTAATTTTGATGTGCTTGTTTTTCATCTTACATGCCAATGAATTTTTCCATTACTGGATTAATACTTATCAAATTACAAGTTAATTTATATTTAATCCATTTGAATGTTATATGCCTGCATTTGTGATACCAGTGGATGAATATAAAACAAGACCTTATAATTGCACACATTTCCATTTCAATGAGAAAATATTCTAATAGCCTAAATCTAAAGTAAAATTGACTCGTCTCATTTTCTTAGGAATTAATTAAATTGCATGAAATGCTAAAAAAAAAAAAAAGTCATTTTGAACCAGCTGCAATACTTTTATTCAGACCTTACTGGATTGTTAATACTTATCAGTGCTTGCCCACAAGTTGGATATTTACAACAAAGCTTATCTGGAGAAAATGAATGAATACGTTAAGAATAACAGAACTTAAGCCTTAACCTTCTGATTTGATGAAAGCGAAGGGATCAATGTAGCCATTATACACTTCTTATTATAAAATCCACCAACAATGGATAGAAACAGTAGACAGCCCTAGCTGTACTGAAGAATTCATAATCCAATTTTTATGTTCAGTATATGGCTTTACTTGTATGTACTTCCTGGTGTCCACATTTCAAGTGGTAGTTGAAGGCATGTGTTGTCATGTGATTTTATATTCATGAGCAGGATTAAAGGGTACTAAAGTCACAGGCTGACTGACATACCAATTGCCTGCCAGCCTGCGACTATCTGAACCACTCCCCCAGGTAAGCAAATTGGCCAGCCTTTAGGCTGCCAGAGCCCTCAGATTTATTGTTTAAATGAGGAGTCAAGCAGCTTAGAGGAGAGGGCTTAGGACCACCCTTCAAACCCCTCAGCATGGTTTACACATGCACAAACCAGGGGTCTGTAGATGCTACAGGGTTGATGATCGCACCATCAACTAGAATGGAAAAGGTAGAAACGGGTCCAGGTTTGGGTGGAAAAATAATCAATTCTGTTCAGCGAGATTTAATTTGAGCTGGCGCTTGGCCATCGAAGAGGAGATTGCCAGGAGACCGCTAGAAATTTGAGCTTAAATTACAGGTGTTAGCACAGCAGAAGATAAGTAAATTTGGGTATCATCTTCATACAAGTGATACTGAAGACGAAACTAATTGATGACATCACCCAAGGATGATATTTGACATATCACTAACTGGTCTTTAAAGAGATTCACCAACATCTAGTCAAGAAAAGAAAAACACACACATATATATATTTTTTTATAAATTATTCCTGTTTTGTACTCTGCAGTCCTCCACTAGCTGCCAGACTACATAGCACAGAACTGGAGAATAGGGCAGATAGCAAAAAAAACCTGTTTTGTTTTTAACTCTTTATACAACGAAAATGTTGAAAAATATTTAATTACTATTTAATTACAATGTATTACACAAGTGATTATTTAAGCAGAAAACTACTTCTAACTTTTATTTACCTGTGCAGGAGAAGCATTTTAGAATTTAAGTTTGTTTTGCATTATTTCAAAAATATCAATTTTTAGTACAATTCAACTCCAATTTCCTGCAGTGGTGATATAAACATTTTACTTCAGTTTCAACATAATCATAATTATATTTCTCTACCTTCAATATGAACAACAAAACATTATCCATACTACATTTTCCTACCTCTGTTGTGAAAATTATTTATATCCCTTTCCAAATATGTGAATCTCAGCCTAAGGCCAATTTGTGGTTATATGGCATGTGATGCAACCTCTTGCAATTATATTAATGAAGCGGGTATGTGACAACAATTCAGAGGAATCAAATGCACAGACCACTCTACTCATTATAATGGGAAAAGGGTGAGGATTTGTGTGTCAGATGCATCTAAAAAGGTAATGCTACACAAAGCATTTTGCTATGTAATGATTTTTTGTAGCAATAAAATACTCTAAATAGTCTTAAATCTACTTACCTGGAAAAAAAAATACAGATACACTGTTTGGAGTTTCAAAAAAAAAAAAAAAGTTGTGTTAAGTTTCAAGTGCTAAGGTAGCAGTTTTAAGGTAAGTCAAAAGGAAATGCTTGAACACTTTGGGCCTTATAAAGTCTGCTGAATAGAAGCAGGATGCAAAGTCATGCAGAGTGAAGTGCAGTGACATCATCCTCACCATATCCCACTAACTGTTTATAAGTGAATAATACATCTGTTTCTATGTCACCTTGTCCCTAGTTCATGTTAAGTAGTAGACTAATTTAGTCACAGTCATCATTATTACTTTTGAATGGATAGTCACCTTATGCCCTGCCATCAACCCTCCAATTCAGTACTCTGATGTGGTGAAGTCAAACAGTTGAATTAAGAGCACTAAGCTTTGTCGAATTCATGACTGAGACAGACTATGCCACTTGGTCAATAGTCAAAGTACAAATGCACACACGTGGACACAAAGTACTCTGTAAGATTGTGACTATCACAGTTGCCTGAATTACACGCATATTCACCACATCGCAAGTTTGAACCATAAGCAAACATGGGAATGTGACACTCAAATGCAAATTCAGAATTAAAAGCAACAATTCAGCCTTTAGTCGATAAGGAACTTTGTCACCAACACAACATGAGCAGCGCTGAAATGCTGTGTTTGCTACATTTGTAAAGTGAGTTTCCAGCAATGCATGTGATTTGGAGTTCATTTACACCTATCTCTCCTTCTGGATGGAGTTTGTACTGGTCTTCCCCAAGTTTCTGTGCATTTCCGGTTGGTGCAGAGCCACCTTTTTGCCAGATGCCCCTATTTCCTCCCACAGTATAAAAACAAACTAGTCTTCTGAGTAAATTGCCTTTACCATGTGTGTATATGATAGAATACTGGATTGTAAACTTCTTTAAATAATGGATTGATGGGAATGGATTAATTGTCTCTGCAAAGTGCTGTAAAATATCCTGGTACTATAATACGTATAAAAACGTATAATACGTAATAAAAACTTTCAGCAAGCCTTTGAAGAAGAATCATAATAATATTTCCACTCTAACTAGAGGATGTCATTCAGTTTTAATGACTGTAACACCCAACTAGACTATGAACTCATGCATAATTGTTATTTAAAGGGATGATCATCTAAAATGTACTTTTAACCCTTTCACTGCCAGACGATTTTTTTCCTGTGCATCCTGTATCGCCAAGCTGT
>WMED01028684.1:0-10404 GCA_019650415.1 Pipa parva | reverse complement strand
GCGCAGGTCCCTTTATATAAGGGTTCCTGCGTGGTGACGTCGGGCCCGAATGTCATCACGTGAGATGTGTACGTGATGATGTTGCGCCCGAACGTCATCACATGAAATGCAGATGTGAGGACATTGGGCCTAGAAGTCATCGCATGATGCCACTAAAGGTGGCCGTGGTCTCAACAAGGTTGAGAACCGCTGCCTTTAGAGCATTGGAAATTAATTCTCAAAAAGCAGATTTCCATAGCAAATCCGTGACTGGGACAATGTTAAAGTCGCGACTGCGACAATATTCCCATCTTAAAATGTAGCAGTCTATTGCGACAAAAAACTTGTTAATGGGGTCACCAAATCATGGGTATTGTACTAAAGCAGTGATGCCCAAACTTTTTTGGCCCAGGAGGCCATATAAATTTGCTTCAAAGTCACGACTGCGACAAATTTTAAAGTAACAGCTGCAACAATATTGTCATTATAAAGACGCTATTGTATCTGCCTTTAGCTGGTGAATTCACACTTATACGCAACATTTCAGATTTCAGAATTCAGCAGGTGGGGCATCAATGTACTAAAGGGTTGCGACAATAAAAAGGTTGAGAACCACTGGTCTAAGCTAATGTATCTTTATATGAAAAAATATATTCATATGGATTTTTATGTACGTTTAACAATATTTTGTGTATGAGAGTATTTTGTGTTAACTTCAAACAAAACTGTTTGGTGTTTTACACAGGATACATGAATCAAAAGTTGGAGACAGTAGGGACAATGACCCCCCTTGTGGTGATTTGTAGTTGCTTTTTTATAACACTTATTTTTACTATGACTAGACCAGGGGTTTTCTTTAGGAACAAATTGTCCTTACCAGATTTCAGTGATGAATATATTCATGATAGTGAGAATGGTCCATTAGAATTGGATATGGTAAAACTTTCTACCTCCATTGATATGTTGTAATTATTCCATATATTTGGAGGAATCGCTGCTTATATATGATGTTCAATGCCTAATCATACTAAGATCTGGTGAACATTTGGTCACACTATTGGTGTGGAGTTTGGGGATTTGATTTCCGTCACGTTTTTGAAGCACCTGGGTTTTGAGTGCAGTTCATTTTGCACTTATCACAATTATCTTAGCCCTAGCTTGGTTTTTAAGCCTTCTCTTTCCATTTATATTTTTTTGTTTATCATTGATAAGGTACTATATTTAGTGCTTTTTTCTTTTTGTGCGCTTTTTTCTAGATTTCTGTTTTACATCTGGATGTTATTTGGGAGTGTTCAAGGCATGCACTTGGAAGAGAAGCAGCACAAGATTTGGACTTTTCATTTATTGGATTTTTTCATTGGACTTTTGTGTTATTAATTTTATATTTTCACTTGGTATATATTTTTAGTGCTGCTGTTTCACACTTGTCTAGTGCGTTTTTTTTGTTCTTTTAAGCTTGCAAAGTTGGCAGATGAGAGGGTGTCAGGTCAGGGGTGTCACCACTGCAGCAAGACACTTCCCCTGAAAGCCAGGGGCCTGCCTGCTCCAGTAAGGAAGCGAACAGGAGATCAGGGCAGGCAAGATAGATACTTGTAGCAGGTGATTCAATTATTAGAGGGACATGTAGGGCAATCTGTCACAAAGACCGGGATCGATAAACCAAATTTATTAAATAAGTTTCTCTCATCTGTGTCAGGTGAAATGAAGAGAGATCAAGTAAATACTCCTTTAAATGTTGCCTATATAACTCAGGATGAAGTACTACACTGTCTTAACATGATTAAAATAGATAGATCACCGGGTCCAGACAGTATACACCCTAGGGTCTTAAGGGAATTAAGTACAGTCATAGACAGAGCATTATTTTTAATATTTAGGGACTCTATAATGACAGGGACTGTTCCAAAGAACTGTCTATACTCAAAAAGTTGTCAAAGCATGAGCCTGAAAACTACAGGCCTGTAAGTAACTTTTATTGTGGGTAAAATGTTTGTAGAATTTCTAAGAGATGCTATCCTGGATTTTCTTCACATAAAAAAATATGTGTAACTCCATATCAACATAAGTTTATGAGGAATTGATCCTACCAAACAAATCTAATTATTTTCTGTGATGAGATCAGTTATAGACTGGACTAGGGGAATCACTGGATGTCATATACCTTGCTTGGACTGGGGGAAAATGTGTGTAAGTGGGTTAGTAACTGGCTCAGTGGTAGGAAACAGAGGGTGGTTATAAATGGTACATATTCACACTGGGTTACTGTTAATAGTGGGGTTCCCCAGGGGTCAGTTTTGGGTCCTCTTCTCTTCAACATATTTATAAATGACCTTGCCCAGGGATTAAATAGTCAAATCTCAATTTTTGCAGATGATACTAAACTTTGTAAAGTAGTTAATACAAAGGAGGAGAGTACTTTATTACAGAGGGATCTAGATACGCTGGAAACTTGGGCAGGAAAGTGGCAAATGAGGTTTAACACTAATAAATTTAAGGTTATGCATATGGGAAGCAGAAATGCATGTCTAGATTATTTTTGCCTTCCTCTGGATCACCACTGCAGGAAAATAGGCTGAAATGGATGGATTTGTGTCTTTTTTATGTAACTATGTTAATGGATTTGTTGTTTGGTATCTATTGTTATTTAAGTAAACCATTTTCATACTTGTGTGTATTTGAAATTTCCCTGGAAATAAAGAGGCCGGAGGTGGGTGGAGTAGCTTGGGACAAAAGAAAAGTTGGAACTAAGTATAGAGAAACATGTATAAGAGGGAAAAAAAATTATTCAGGTAAATTATAATATTTCAGAAACATTTTAAGAAAAATGCACCTGCAATTTTTATTTTATTTCCCTTTCACTTATTTTACTTTGCTCTTAAATAAATGTAAAATTTATAATTATAATCTACTTTGAAGAACCTATGTGTAAACCCATATAAATGCAATAGAATCGACCCATAATCTTTTGTCAATAACAAAACCAAGCAAACAAGTACGGAATGCTTCTAAACACCTTCCGGCAACTACATTAATGTACCTTTGTGTTACACTAGAAGATGCACCTTACTGACATTATGTTGTCATAGGAAAACATGTTGGAATTTTCTAAAGAAACATCAAGTTAATAAAAATCCCCCCCCACCAATTTGCAAAAAAATTCAGACTACATTATGAATTACAGACACAGTAGATATTGTTTTTCCTTTGACTCAATAGTTCTGCATTCTCCAGATGTGAATATTGAATATCTCAGGACACTTGGCCAGATTTCAGCCCTGGCCAACATTAACACTAGTACAAACTGTCTGCACACAGTGTATATGTCATACTGTGCCCAAGTCTTTCGGTAAGTGGAATGGGCATGAAAATGTGCCAATGTGTATTAACTTCTGAGCCATGGAAACAAACCCAGAACAGACTATCTGGATGCTGATGGTGAGAAATACCTGCCTTCTACTCTCCTTCCTCTTCCACACTTAATAAAGTGAATTGCAGACAGTAAACTGAAATGTGGCTAATGTTTAATGCATTTTGCTAAAAAATCTTCTTCAGAAACAGGAGGTGTAAACAAAAAATCTCTGGTGAAGGTAAAAGTGAAAGAAGATAAATGCACTCTTCATTAACATTTTCCGAGGATGTCATATTCATATAGAGAATAAACCCCATACAAATACTTATATCATGTTTACTAAACAAATTAATTCATTAGAGAGTTCTTCAAAATATTTAGCTACATAGTTACCAGAATAATACATAATGATGTAATAATAACAGTAATATTCATTAATTTCTAAATCTCTTACCTGTAGTCTATCCCACCATGTCTGGCGGATAATCTCTCGGCGCTCAGGCACCAGTTTGTACTGTATTACTTCTTCCAACTCAGAAAGCATCTGGCAGGTGACCATAGCCTAAATTTAATACAAAAAAATGTAACTATTTACTATTTCTTAAGAAGCTGCACGTGATTCTCTGCTTTAACGACAACTGTATATTATGTGAGGACTTTAAATATATGTACAGTAGAAAGAAACATTACTTACCCCATAGGCCCGGCTATAGCTTTCACCAGCCATTGCAGTCAGTTCTGCATCCAACATATCTCTGGCTTTATCAATACACTAGCAATAAAAAGATATTTTTCAAATGAATGTGCTTTTTTTAAAAAAAAAAAATCAAAGCAATCTAAAAATAACTAGCTATTATAACAGAAGTCTATAATCACCTGTTGAGCTAGAGAAAAAAGATCCTGATGCAGAGCTAGCACAGCTCGATAAAATGCTCCATCATGAGTATCTCTTGGTATCAAGCATGTATACTCCTCCATGCTGTCCCACTGCTCTAAAAGACAAACAAGTAACAGGCCATGTTAACGGAGTGGAATTTCCTGGTTATAACAGATGTACATAGTACACAGTAGATACCACCAGGAATGATAAAACAGTTCATCTAAGAAAACCAGGGGCTCACACTCTTACTGGGATACAAGGCATACACAGAAGATTTTTGTTGGTAACCCCTCAATTTGGGCAAAAAAAAGAAGCAGAAAAGAAATAGAAGTGTACCCTGCTGAAACAGCAAGCCTAAAATATTGCAACCTAGATCAATATAGGGGTATTGAGACACTCAGCCAACTGCATTGGTAAGCAATTATAACAAACCACTTGTAGAAAAATGATTTATGATGTACATTTATGTGACATCAAACAGGATATGAAAATAATAGCTGTATAATTTATAGCTGTAATTACTATTTGATTTGCTGCCTTAATAATATACATTGCACCTTACTTAACGTATTATTTACTTTGACTTACGTATGACTGCTAACCATCAACAAAAGCAAATCATTAGGTTATACAGAACCTATTACTGCCACATAGGAAAGGCAATTATATTATACAAAAGAATGAAAATTCAGATTAACAAAAAAATAAAAATGAAAAGCTCACACTTATTCACACTCCCAGTAGTTATTCTAGCACAGATTCTAGTCAAACACAACATACTCTACAAGCAATCTCTATTGCCTCTACTGATTAAGATATCAGACTAATTTTTATAAATGTCATGTATACACATTTGCCCTCACAGTACCACTAACATTACACCACTAACATTATACCACTAACATTATACCACTAACTAATAACTAACATTATACCACTAACATTATACCACTAACTAATAACAACATTATACCACTAACTAATAACTAACATTATACCATTAACTAATAACAACATTATACCACTAACTAATAATATTGTACCACTAACTAATAACTAACATTATACCACTAACTAATAACAACATTATACCACTAACTAATAACTAACATTATACCACTAACTAATAACTAACATTATACATTATACCACTAATAACTAACATTATACAAGCACCTCCAAACAACTCTGCCGAATGCACTGACAACACTAGTAGTGTAGTGACAGCTGTACTGTACACTACACTACACAGACTGTACTTGACGTTGATGTATATCTGGTTGGGCGGTCGCAGGTTTTGTTTCATGAAACTTGTAGTCTATGGATTAAATAACGCACTATTTCTCGGGCAGTGCGGCTCCGGCACGCAAAGACCCCAAACAGAAATGTGTACCGGCAAATATTTTTTTACAAAAAAAGCACTGTTTACACCTATCAATAGCAGACTCCCTTTCCTGCCCAAATTCTTCACTAAAATCCAGAAATATATATGAGTTTTGATAACGCCTAGAATTTACAATTTTTTTCCAGTCTTTACATTTGGATAAAACATATACCTCATTAAACACTATAGTTACGCCCTCTAAAAAATGCTAAAAATAATTAATTGTCTTAAAATGAAGCAGTGTTACAAAGGAAACACTTATTTCCTTGCTAGAAAGCTCAGATCTCTCTGTGTCAAGTCTATCCAACAAGTTTTCTAATAGGTATTCCAAAGAGATAGCTAACGGCCTCCCAGATTACTGCTCTGAACATTTTAAAACCAATACAAAAAAACCCCCACACAACTAACCCCTCATAAAATGTATAAAACTGCTAAATCAACTTCCCTTAAACAAAGCCCTGGGCTCAAATGACTAATATATTGTCCACTATTATAAAGTTTTATTATGGCAAAAGCAAAGATTGTCACTATATCAAAATCTTAAGCTATATGCTAAAAAACTGGCAGACACACAGGTTTTAGAGGTAAATAGGCATCAGATGGAATTAGACATTTTATTCATCTCATTTAAACTGCTCATAAAAAAAGGCTAACACCAGTTGGTCAACTGAGGAAATCTAGCTGCCACAATTATGTTTCATTTGGATACAGAATATGTGAGAGCTGTACAGTATTCCATCTGCAGAGGTAAATGGCAATGCAATCTACTTGCTAAGATAAAACATCAGAGTTATTCTATATTTTATAAATTAGAAAAAAAGCAGTCTACAAGGTTATTATCTCATCTTTAAAGCAAGAGGATTCAAATTACCCTCACAAATTACTTCTTAACATTTTTACCTAATCCCCATGCTGCTGCTGCTGCCATACGTGCCATCTTAGCTCGAGCATCTTCATTCACATTGGTCCAGTTTTCACAACATTGTTGATGTAGTTGGCCCCTTTATAAAGTATACAATTTAAATAGGTTTTACAAGTAATACAAGATGTCATGTAGGAAACCCAGTATACCACAAGCAAGGGAAAGAAAAAAAAACAGTCTGCTTCATTAACAAGACACAAATACATATAAAAGCTCAAAATGTTACCTTTCTTTAAGCGGCATTTTAGTATCGCACACGTTTTCAGAAAATAATCATTTACATTGAATTATCCATCTCTGTTGGTCTTTAAACATTCCATTAATTCAGCCTTACTTAAAGGAAAAATGGCTCAGAAGTGCAATTTTATCCATCATAGAGAACTTTTACCATTCGCCTAGTGCTTCCAGACAACGCATACGTCCCAGAATGAGTTCAGAATCATCCTTGTTGACTTCAATCTTTTTGTCATATGCAACCAAAGCATCTTCCCATTCATGCAGTTTTTCATACCAAGTAGCTTGGATCTCCTGCAGTTCAAACATATGTAATGTAGGAGTGAACCTGTCCTTGCAGAAAAAACCTTCTTGTGCAGTTACACCATAAGCCTAATAGCACCGCACAACAATTAAATGTAATGTTCATTTTCGCCATACAAGTATGTTGTAACTTCATCTTTTATCTGTGTATGTTTTATCAAAGGTATGTTCTGCTATTTGAAACCTCCTCATTCCACATTTCTCTCAACATTTTTCTTAAAATGCAGTTTCCTTCCATCAAAGAGCAAGGCAGATCTTCCCGACTTAAGAGAAGGCTAAACATAAAATCACAAAATGTTTTTTTCAATGCTAGCAAACTTTATAAACATTTAAGGGTAAGTAAACACTGTCTATAAAGAAAGTCATATTTACCTATTGTCAAGCAATATACCAAGTAACATACTCCTGACTCCCCTCTTAACTTCAGCAGGGCTCAAAATCCCCCTGTAACTGTTCTCTCACGCTGAACAACTTTCCCTGTATGGTGAGTACATGAATGGAGCAATGCCCCACCTCTCCTTGACTTCTCTCTTCACAGTCGACTGCACAGGCGAAGCCCCTCCTACCATGTTTCACCTCAGGTGAAAAACGGGTTAAACAACATCACGTTCATTGCGGGGGGCCAATGAAAACGCTCCCCACAATGAGCGTGATGATGTTTGAAGCTGGAGAAACTACTTTTGGGAGCTGCGTGCTGGCTTCTCAGTCAGCCAATGCTGCGATGAAGCATCGGAGAGGATTCAGGAGCTCATGCTGTGACTGTAATCAATCAGCTTTGTACAAGGTAAGCATTTTAAGAGTCTTTTTTTTTTTGGCTATAGGTCTCCTTTAAGGCAGATTATTCTGTTATTCAGTATGAAGCTATAGAAATAAATATTACATTGAATTCCATAATTATAGTTTTAAAAACTATTTACTTGTAGAATGTTAATCAACAAGTGAAATGACACATAAAGTGGGGAACTGATCTGTTGAATTTTAAATTGGCTGCCCCCTATTACTAGAGATTACTGCCCCCTATTACTATAAACATTCTAGATACAATTTTATTTATTTATATGATTAGCCTTAGTAAGAGCTATATAGTCTGGGTAACAAGTAGTACTAGTGGTAGTGCGAATGTGAACAATTATTTTCACTTTAAACAATAAAAGCATTGTAAAAAAAAAGTGTTACAGGACTAAAACTGTCAGAGAAAAGAAACAGGAATTCAGCTTCAAAGGTAACATTTTTTTTTCATTTTCTGCAAAAGAATGACTGCCAAAACAATTCAAATAGTTTACTTTCTCTTGTTACTGGTCCTTTACATTTTCAATAAGGACTGAAAGGAAATTAATGTTATTCTGCTGAAAATAGCCAGCACTCTTTAGGGCTCTTTTCAAGATATCAACATATTTCACACTACCAGACAAATACAGATCCAAGATTTTGCCTTTTAGATAGAATACTTTTCTTATCTGTTCTCTTTTACAGGGATTCAACTATCCCAGGGGTACTTTAGACAATAGTGTTTTTCTTAAAAGCAAAGGCAGGCAAGGGGTGATGTAATTTTTAGATTCTTAATTCACTTTATCCACAGGAAATAATAACAGATGCTACCAAAGTAAACACTGTACTTTTTTGTGAGCAGACCCCATATAAGAGCCTATAGAAATGCACTTCATTATTTAGTTTAATTTGATGAACTCAGCCATTTAATTAGCTTTGCATATTTACTTTGAATGCAATCTATGCAACATATACACAGATGCATAAGACCATAGAACAGAATTATTTACCACAGGATTACACATATGAAAAACCTTTATTTCACCAACACCCATAGCATAAAGGACAATAAAAGGAAACCTGCCGCATTTCCACTAAACTTATAGAAATTAGGAATTCAAGAAAAAACATACCATTTCACCATAATGTTTCATTGCAAATTCTAGGACCCCCGATGCTGCTTCTGGCTGTTGGAGTTTGTTATTAATACTGTGAGATGAAAAGGAGAGGGGTAGAAGAAAATCAATGTCAAATGAGTACATTTTCTTACATAAAACAATGTAAAAATATGTTAAACCTAATTGAGAATTTTGGTGATTGTAAATTTCTGAAATTTAGTAAGACCATCATGAAATGAAAGTGGACCCAACTATCTAACACAAACAACATTATGTAAAAGAATAAGTATATCCAGCTATGTGTGTGTGATGGCTGGACATTCAATATGTCATTCAATTATTTTATCATTTCAAAACAGAAAAAATGCAAACAAAAACAAAACGCACTAATAGTGCTTTACCACAATAATCATCAAAAGGTAAAAACAACCCAAACGTGCCACTCAGTAGATTAAAATAGATGTGATCTTCTAGATGAGTGAAAATACACCACGTGAGAAGCAATTTAATCTGCTCACCAGATGAAACAAGATATCAAACTTTGTATAGATAATGTGTAGAGGATTCTTTGATGAGGGTCCTAGTTCCAGTAAGGGGTCTCACATCCATCAATCGACCAAAAAATAGAATAGAAAAGAGGTAAAAAATGCCCTCTCTATGCGTTTCACCGTGTTGCATGGCTTCCTCAGGAGAAAAACTGTCAAAAAACACGTAGAGAGGGCATTATGACACCTTGATCGCGTGTACACTTTGGGCTCTGCATTCATTGGAAATACTTGCAGAACCTGTCCCTCACAAGTGGCTGGTGTCCTGTTTGTTACATCAGTTTCCGAGTTTGGAGTTAAATTCCATTTTTTGCATATGCGTTATATAAACATTGGCATTGTGAGTATATATGCTGTTTTTATTACATTTATCCCATTAAAAACATTATTATGCTATGAAGGTTATTCTCTTTTTGGTCGATTGATGAACTTATCATATGGGACGAATGCACAATGGCTCACAAAAAAGCATTGGAAGTGTTTGATCGTACACTGAAAGATTTGTGGGGAAATGGACAGTCCTTTGGTGGAGCACTCATTTTATTGTCTGGTGATTTTCGACAAACTCTGCCAGTTATACCACGTTCAACACCTGCTGATGAACTTAATGCATGTCTCAAAACGTCAGTTCTATGGTGACATGTAAAGAAATTGACTTTGAAAACCAATATGCGTGTTCAACTACAAAATAATACATTTGCCGAACATTTCGCAAAACAATTATTGGAGATTGGCAATGGGAAGATGGCTATCTACACAATGCATCACATTGCCAACAAATTTTTGTAAGATGACATCAACCAAACATGAATTGCTACCAAAGGTTTTTCCAAATATCGCATGGAATTACAAAAATCATCAATGGCTAAGTGAACGTGCTATATTAGCAGCTACGAACAACGATGTCAATGCCATCAATTTC
>WMED01028683.1:0-10405 GCA_019650415.1 Pipa parva | reverse complement strand
ACTTACCCCATCCAGCAGGCATCGCGGCTCCACAGCTGCTTCCTGCTCTTCTCTCTGTAAAGCAAATTACTTGCGTTCCCGGCTTTCTATTGGCTCGTGACCGATTGGGTCACAATGAGCCAACATCATGTGCCTTAGGGCACATGACCCGACCCCCTTCTACCCGGGGGAAACGCTCCACTGGCCATTGTGCCAGCCAGTGGAGCGCTATAGCCCCTTGACTGCCAGTACAATGGCTGGCATTCAATGGGTTAAACAAGGGGGCACGCGCATCGTTTGTACGCCGGTGCGTGCGCCCCCTTGTTAATTGCACCCAGGGCATTGGCCCACATAGACCATATGGAGAACCGGCCCTGCTTGGGAGACTCAAAGTGCATATACATTGAGCTCCTGAGCCTAGAGGTACGCGCGATCCTCCACTTAGTCAATAGTAAAAGTAACTGTGCACATACATGCAAAATGATGCGAAGAGCCTCCGAAAGACTGCAACTATCCCAGTTTTCCAAATTGGTCGCATATTTTCCACTTTTTACGGAGTTCGCTTAATAAATGAACATGGGGAAGTGGAGATAAGACGCAAATTCATAACTCTATGCGACTATTCGGACATTAGTCAATGAGACCTTTAATCTCAAGATGGACTAAAAGAAGTTGAACATTTCTCCCCTGCAAATCTAATACTGGTATTTACTGTATTTCCTTTATATCCTCATTGAGTCCTGTGGCAAGAAGACCTGTCACACACATGCAATTACTATTCGAAAACACTTCTGTTTGCATTTCCATACTGGCACAGCGTACCCATGGGCAAACAATAAATTAGAATGGGAATCCTTCAGACAATAGTTCTTCACATATTTGTTGTAGAAAGAAGATGTAACAGCAAAGGTGCATATTGATTCAAATCTGAAATCACATCCTCTAATGAATTTGTGACAATCTGTGACAATTCCTCCACTGTGTAAGTGTAACTGTTTATTATTGTGCCTTTTATCGGTGCAGCTGATTCCTGTAGTATAGAATAGCATATTGCGCCTAACTGTTAATAAACACAAAGATGGTTGTGAAATTCCTTGATTATTCTGCTGGTAGTTTCTCAGTATTTTATTAAGGAGCCCACACAACCGTAATTATATACTGTACATCTATATTTGTATTGTTTTATCATTTATATTTATGACTGCAAACAGACATACAGTGTGCAATAATGTTGCCTCAGTGAGGGCAATGTCGTTTTTTTGTATCTTTTTTTATTAAAGGAGAACTGAAGCTCATTTTTTTCCCTAGGGGTGATTCTTAAGAGGGGCGGGGGAAAATAATTACTGATAACCTCCTTCGCTCCAGTGCTGCCTGATTCATGGTATAACCAATCTTATTTTCTTCTGTTCCAGCACTGCCTCCTGCTTCAAAGCATTTTCATCTTTTCCAGCACTGCAATTCTCATCACTTCCTGCTTCCTCTTCAGCATTGCTGATTTTTTTGCTGAAACAGCTTATGAGCACGCGCAGAAGAAAAAAGCTGCAATGTTGAACAGAGGACGTGGGCTGGAAGAAGATCATGACATTGCGAGGGGAGAAAAGAAGAAGCAGGAGGCAGTGCTGAAACTTCCCCCTTATTTCCCTCATCCCCCCTTAAGAATTACCCCTAAACAAAATATGAGCTTAAGTTCTCCTGTAACAATGACGGTGTTTGTTTTGGCATTTATTTTAATGGTAGATAGTTCCTTGTCCAGGCTACTACATTGTTTTATCATTGCAAATTTCCTTATGTGATTACTATTCAAAAAATGGGATTACACCCCAATTCTCCAAACTTAAGTGACTGGGTGTATATAGTAAATAATTTAGCTATTTCAGCCATAGATAAACCAAGCAAAGTATAGAACCTTTGTGATATGGTTATTCAAAGAGTTGGATCATTTTCAAAACTTCTCAAATAACCTGGCCTCTTTTTATAGCATGTTACTTAAAAAAAAAACAGAACATATTAAGGAAAATGTCACATGAGGAAATACAATGTACCACATTGCCAGCAATATGTGCTTCACTCTCTTAGCCTAATTGTTTAGTGTAATTATTCTATACAGTACAGCTAATTGTTGCCAACTCGATGAATGATTTTACACAAGATCGCACCAAGGGAGGTTATTGACTAAAGTCTAAGGCCCTTATTCACCAATGTGCGAAGTGAACCGCGATGTGTTTGATTCACTTCGCACATTGTATTATGCGCATGCTGATGTCCTGTGCGCGGACACCAGCATGCGCATTAAAGGGATTCCCCTCCTGGCGAGGAGACTCGAGTGCTCTCGCCGGGAGGGGAATCCCTTTAATGCGCATGCTGATGTCCGCGCACAGGACATCAGTATGCGCATAACACAATGTGCGAAGTGAGTCGAACACATCGCGGCTCACTTCGCACATTGGTGAATAAGGGCCTAAATTGTCACATAAAGGTGTGAATTTGCCACTTTCCCATATTCAGATACTACGCAAACTCTGAGATGTGGCGAATTCACCAGCTAACGACAGTCACACACTACACAATAGACTGCTACTGACGCTGTAGCGAACCTTACTATGGGAATATTGTTATAGTGGGGAATTCACTATGGGAATACTAGTACGATCGCAAATTCGCTATAGGATTCCTCTGTTTAGTCAATAAGGAGTAGAGAATCAGGGTGTAGCCACCCAAAGAGATGAGAATTCACTTCAAAAATCAAATTGTCACTTTGATGAATAACCCCCTTGAATCTTTGCAAAAAATGCAGTATTAGGTCCAAATGCCTCTTCACTAAACTGTACTGATGTGAGTTTACTAAATTTAATTTGCCTTAGCATATTTACTAAAGTCGATATCCTCTATAACGCTAATATCGCCAGATATCGCCATAGATTTAGCGTATTGGAGGATATCGCCATAGACCATTTACTATTATGCGGCAATAGCGCTGATAGGGTATTATATGCATTTATCCCGGTGATATCGATATCTGTAGAAGCAGTGGTACTGGTGGCGTCTATGAGGATGGATATAGGTATCAATATCGATATCGATATCCATGTGTATATTGATATCAATAAATTATGCTTAAAACATAACTCCAGACTACAAACACACTTTGCCCCATTGAAAGTAATGGATAACGCCACCCAGAGAGTGGCGATATATTAAGCAACAGAAATAGCCAAAAAAAACCAAACACTTATCTTAGTAAATAATGCAGAACAGCGTTAAATCTGGCGATATCGATATCGCCAAAAACCCCATACCAGCAATACACAGAGATATCCATTGCGGTAATGCCTTCTGGTGCTTTAATAAATGGGAGATAATATCGATATTGCTAAATCCAGTGCTACCCAAATTCATTTTTATAGGGATAATCAATTCGACTTTAGTAAATGTGCCCCACCATGTATTTGTAATTTTACCCTATCAGTTAATCGTACTTTCCTTTTTTAATAGGTTGTCATTTTATATTTTGAACCAAGCACTTTTCGATGCATTCTTCTCAGATGGGTTCGCCTTTTGGGCTATGCAACTGTCTACGGAACAGTCACACTCAAGCTGTACAGGTATGTTTTGCCAATATCTGAAAAATACAGAGACTCATGATCTCAAATGGACAACATTCTCTTTTACAGTTTATAAAGTTGTTTTCATTTGCATTCAATGCTTATTGAGGCAGTGCTGATTTCTCTTATAGGCACAACAGACCCTTGCCTGTAGGCAGCTCAGATAGGAGGGCAGGGGAGATAAGGGGGATACAGTATAACTAAGAAGCATTTGTCATATTCAAATGTTGAAATTTACACTTGTGATTTCACTTTAAATAATCCCAGTATCCCTACAGTGTTTATAGATTTTTAATTTATAACTTTATAAACAGCAAGTGCTGACATCAGGACTAGCGGTTATAATGTAAAGCAAACTTGAACCATCTTTATTATTTAAAGTATAAGTAAAGTTATTGACCAAACTATACATATATATTATATTTATAATGTATAAAGATAAACTTAAACATTTAAAGTAAAAACGAAAAACCTCTTACTCATGCTGCATTAATCCTAGATCCTCTCTCTGTAACTTTCTCTTCCTGGTTAGTGAACAGAAGCCCCCTCCCCTAATAAGGTCACACAATGACTCATTCTGCTAGTGCATGCTTAGTAATCTGATACTTTCCTTTCACTGCAGCACTGAATTCCGACTAGGAAGGAGTTGGTTTGTAATACAGAGAAGGGGATGGGGGAGGAGGGTGTACTTCTCCACTACAGGAAGGAGGAATATTTTACAGAAGGATAACAAGTGCTGCAGAGTGAAAAGGTGGGAGAGGATTTTACTAATCGTTTTTTCAGTTTACAATATTCTAATGGAGCAATCTTTATAAATAGGGTTTACTTACACTTTAAAACAGAGAGGGTTATTCTCAAAAGTCCAAATTCGACTGTCGAATTTCCAAACAGCGGATTCCCATAGCAAATCAGTGACTGCGACAATTCTCCCATTTTAAAGTCGCCACTGTGACAATTTTAAAGTTGAGGCTGAAACAATATTTCCATAGTAAAGTCGCGACTGTGACAATATTCTCATTATAAAGACATGACTGTGACAGCAGTAGTCTATTGTGATTGTCTTTAGCTGGCGAATTCACACCTTTATGTGACAATTCAGACTTTATAATAACCCCCAGAATTTTAGAACTATTTGACGCTTTAGTTTTCCATGACACTTCTCCTAATTGTTTCTGCATCCGTCAAACTGCCACTATATCCCTCCAGTGACTACTCGACAGGGAATCATGGGGTTTGCAGTCACAGCCTGCAGCCTCATGTTTTATATGTCATGGAACTCCTAGGTTACTTCTGTAGGGAATCATTCAAGTGCTTGGGCAGACTTTAGGGTTTAACACACCACAAACAGCTAGTTTCTTCCAAATTCAAAGTTTATTTCAGGAAAAAAAATTAACTTAAAACAGCCTTTCTTTGGCAAAACAAAAGTCACTTCAAAAACTCCACTTTCAGAGTAAAAAGTCCTTTGTCATTAATTCTCTTCATTAACTGACTACAAATTGTTACAGTATCTCCCATATAAGATACATAAACACTTTCCCTTATGGCTTGACCTCCAACTCCAACCACATCTAAGGAGTTCTCCCAGCTGTCTTTTACCCAGGCTAAAAACTGTACCTTTAAACAGCATTTCTCTCTGTCATCTTCCCTGTCAGCCTGACTTTTCTTTCCTGCGTCAAGTGATGATGATTAACAGTATAGCTCCTCCAATCAGATCCCTGCTAGATCATGATTTAAGGGATCTAATTGGAGGAGCTATAATGTCATCATTTAGTCCTGCACACCCAACCCCGGGGAAAGAAAAGTCAGGCTGACAGGGAAGATGACAGAGAGAATTACTGTTTAAAGGTACATTTTTTAAATACATATATATTTACAAAATGTTTATTTCATTAGTGCAACCTAAATTAGTATTAGAGTTTTGAGGTGACGGGTGCACTTTAATGTCTTTTATATTTTTAGCTTTAACATTCTAATCAGTACAACAGGGGATAATTCCTTATACTTGTATAAGGTTCTATAAAATGATTGGAATTTTTATCAAGGAATCCAGTTAACAACAAAGTTTAGTGCAACAATGTACTGTATGACCCATAATTTTATAGCGAAACAGCGCTGTTTAAAGACTCGCTCCCACATTTGTTGTGGCTATTTTGTTAGTAATATGCTGAACACATCTGGTTATTTTTGTTTCACCACCAATAAAATGATGAAAATTCAGGCTTTTCTCTTTTCATTTAAGTCCTTTGCCCCTTAGGCTTATATTCACAACCCTGCTATTCTTATTAGCTCTTGCACTATTTATTTTGTGCTTGCAAAGTTCAGATTTGCATTATAATACTTCAATGCTTTTTTTTGCTTTCGGCAATTTTCTTCACTCAGCGAAAATAACAAGAATAATAAAACTATTGAATCGGATGAAACTGGGGCAAATGACATCATTTAGGACAGAAAACTGTTTTGCACATATTTGCAGTAATAATGTAAGGCATATATATGTGCTCACTTATGGAGAATGTGCTGGTCCAATACTGAAGTAAGACTTGGAAAAGAGAATATGAAAATTAATCTTTTAAAATAACCCAATTCATTTTTTTACTCCAGCTTAATTAGTTATGTGTTGTATAATATAAAGCTTATGGTACACATAAGGATTGACTTTTACTTATTTTTCTCTTTAGAACATAGTAGCTCTGTACTTACAGACTTTGAACTAATTCACGTACCCTTTAATTATACTGCAGTCTGTATGATGCAGTCATTAATTTTGCTTAAAAAAATAAACTTGCCAGAGACCCATGCCCTTGGCCATATACCATTCATGGCTGAGATGACCTGTGTTGGGGAGTGGTTTAGACGCTGCATTGTATTAAAGTCACAAATGAAGGTACTAACCGCTACAATCCCCTGATTCACTGTGAAAACGGGTGCTCCAGAGCCTTTGGACAACTTAAGCAGATCAGAGAAGCAATATACTCCAGCACTCCATAACGGTATAAAAACGATTCCTCTTTATTGGGACCACATGGGTCGATTAAAATGTACAGTTAAAAGCAAGAAAACGGTGCCAATACAATACTGCATTGTATTGTATTGTATTCTTGAACAGTTAAGATCCTGTACATGCTGGACAAGAATAAATGTTAAAAAATGGCAATTTTTGCAATTAGATCATCATATCACTTTGCAGTTTTTTTTTATCTAAATTCAACAAATACGTTTATTTATTTTTACAGAGTGCTAAAGGTGTTTCTGTCACGTACAGCCCAGCGTATTCCTTACATGACGAGCTGTAGAGTTCTCCGAATGCTGTCTGTCATCCTTCTGCTCGTTCTGTGGTTTCTGATTGCATGGACCTCGGCAGTATGCCAGAACATGGATAGGAACATTCCACTAATTGTTCAAGGGGAAACATCAGATAATCTACATTTTAATATGTGTCTTATAGACAGCTGGGATTATATGATGGCTGTTGGTATGTTGGATTTTTTGTTTGATTGTGCGATCATTATTTAGACTAGACACTTCCTAGTGGAAACATATAACTCATACTGTTTGCCCCTGAGCGATAGCTTAAGTTCTAGACAGTAGAGCATGGAAGTATTTTAGACTGCCCCCACAACACCCCCTCTCCCACTGTGCTGCTCCCTCCTTCCTACTCTCTACCCTCTGAAGGAGGGGGCGCTACCTTGGTGCTTTTCCCCTCCTTCTCCCTGTCTCTACCTCTTTCCTGTCCAGGTTCTGTCTGATATAGTGCTTAGTCTTAGTGCTACAGAGTTCTTCTGTCACAGGATGTTGAAAGCTTTCAACTTCCTGTGAGAGGAGTGCTGTACCGCTAAGGAGCCAGGACAGAGATGAGGTTGGGACAGGCAGGAGGGAGGCAGGCAAGGCTGCCTAGCCCTGTCACCCGACGTTGGTAGAAAGGCTGGGCCAAAGATGTTTGCGGGCTTTATTCGGCCCTCTGGCTTTAGTTTTCCTATCGATGATCAAGATGCTAGTAGGTAATAAAATTGGAGGATAGTATTGCTGGTTAATAGGGTGCGATAAACCCACAGAATGATAATAAGAAAATACTGGAAAACAAGCAGTCTGTAAATTAGAAGATGTGAGAATGTGTAGAATTCAGTACTTGTGGTGCTGGAAAATAAGCAACACATGGCTCAATATTTTTTTTTTAGCAATAAAAGCTGGATAGGCATTTTAACAAACCTTATCACAGAATAAGTCTAGGCCTGATGAGGTTTTTTCAGATTCAGTAGCCTATGAATAAAGGATTAGCTTTGTTCTTTCCAGAATAAAGATCCTTGGTCCATCTGGGGAGTCAGTACCAATGTATTCTGGACATAGGTGTACAAATTCCTGGTACTTTGGCATTTGAAATTATTCAGCAATGATGCCTTCACTGGAGTACTATGGAAAATATTTTTTCTATTATTCCAGAACTATTATGTCAGTGGCTACTGATTGCCAGATGAGGAAAAGTCACTCATAATAAGGTGTAAGTTGCTCGTCATAGTTACTCATGATACCGTAGTCATATCACTCGTTGCTATGACATTCTTCTACTCATAGCCATGTTGACTCTTCATCTGATACTTTGTTGATTTTTTAATTGAGAGAATTTATTTGCACTGTACAAATTAAAAATGAAAGCATGAAAAAAACCAAACAAACAAACACTTTTTTGGTGGGTTACCATTAATAATAAATTGAATGAATGAGATAATAATGTGCATAGACTATCCGACTGGTAACTTTGCAGTATCATGCAATGTGGACTGTGTCAACTTACTTTTGAATTGGAAATAAAAGGCATGCAGTAGCTTGGGAAAGTTAATAGGGTTTATTAAGCTTTGGTTTCTCTTCTTCTTCACAGCTGAATTTCTGTTCCTGTTGTGGGGCGTGTACCTTTGCTACGCGGTTCGGACAGTCCCATCAGCTTTTCATGAACCACGTTACATGTCTGTTGCAGTTCATAATGAATTAATTGTCTCTGCACTGTTCCATATCATTAGGCAAGTAAAAACCAACAACTAAACAAAGTTTTTTTTTTTACAGCGTTTTATTGCTTAATAAAACAAATACAATCTCTGCCATGGCGGTGATTCAGTTAAAAGTTACAGTGCAAGGACACTCCATTTTTATGATAATTTGAGCACTGGAGGTACCAAATTCAGTTGGAACATTGTGACAGCTCCACTTAATAGCGATTCAGATAAAATACCGTTGAATAATGGCAGTGTGTGTACTAAACATTTCTAGGAAAATAAAGCCTTCATAAATGAAGCACTAATTTTCTTTACAAAATAAGAATGAATTTTAGTGTTGTGCGTTTGTTTCTTTTTCACATGTATAACTTCCTATGGTGTCCTGAACATTTGGCAGAAAGTTCCCTTCTGCGTTATGACGATTATGACCTTCTGGTTTTCAGTTGATATGTATGAAGCAAATGAACTAGGCATCCAGTAAAGAGTTAAAAGCCAAGGAAATAATTATTTATCTGCCTTGAAAATGGGATAGTGTGGACAGATATTGATTTGACTTTGTAAATGGACACTGCTTTTTTACCCCACTGTACATCACTGTGGGTATAATGTTTTATATGGTGTGGCCAATTTTAAGTTTGACAGCATATGACTTGACCGGAGACCTCAAGATCTTCCTAGCACCAGTGGTATATCAAAGCCTACTTGCAGTAGCACCCCTAATGCACCCACCAGGCCAAAATCTACAAAACTTTCAGGGATCCAAGGGCACCAGGTGGCAATGCTTATTAGCATGCCTATACACAAAAACATGTCTCCATGTCTTAGTTCATTCACTGTCGTATATTTAGCTAATTTAAGATTAGTTTTAACTTGGTTCCTTTTGAATAATGATTAGTTTATGTCACTTTCCCACTAGGCCATTGTTATGCAGAGCGGTGGACAAACTCCAATAAACAAATAAGGAAGATTTTAAAATTGATTGTCGCTTTCTCTGTTCTTTTCTGTACAATTTTTAGACAGGGCGTAGGTCATTTTTCAAACTTGTGAGCCTTGGATTTTACCTTTCCATATAGCATTATCTGATAAAGCTGTTGTCTGCTGGCGATTCTCTGACTAACCTGCAGGAGAAAATCCAGGTCCCCCAGTAGGCATATGTGAATACTTGTGTAGGTAGAGCTCTCCAGCCTGGGGTTCCATTCTGAACGTATACAGAAGAACGTAACTTCCTAAAACCTAACCAGTATAATAAGCATACAGTCAAGTGCGATATTAACATAAGCGCGCACCAATATAAATATTATGAAATCAATCAATTAGGTGAGAAATGTGAAACAAAAGGTAAAGCACAGCCTACATATAACATTTTCTGAAACTTTTACAGGTCATGTTATTAGTGCCTATAGAGGTAACAAGTTGATCAGACATATTACGGAAAATGGGAAGTCCAAACATTCGAGGCAAATTATACAAATGTGTCTATGCCGAAAATTCTGAAGTCTTTTATTCAATTTAGGCAATGCCAAATTGTCCCACCATCCTGGTAGAAACAAAACATGTTGTGTATCATGGACAGAACCCAAATATATCTCAACAATGAAACAATCAAATCACATTTTTATTCCTGATCATTTTCAGTTAGGCTTTTACAACAATCTCTATTGAAATAGACATATATGGGGCTTATTCACTAAGGTGCAAATTCGACTCTTGAATTCACAAACAGCGGATTCCCATAGCAAATCCATGACCATTTCCCCATTGTAAAGTTGCAACACTTTTTTAATGTTAAGATTGCGACAATTTTCCCAAAATAAAGTCGCGACTGCAACAATATTCTCA
>WMED01028680.1:0-10405 GCA_019650415.1 Pipa parva | reverse complement strand
ATCAAGATCCCACCTTCAGTTATCCAGTTCCCATAACTTGTAATGTTCTTACACTGAAGGGTCATAATAATTCCCTGGATCAAGATCCCACCTCCAGTTATCCAGTACCCATAGCTTGTAATATTCCTACACTGAAGGATCAGAGTAATTCCCTGGATCAAGATCCCACTTCCAGTTATTCAGTACCCATAACTTATAATGTTCCTACACTGAAGGATCAGAATAATTCCCTGGATCAAGATCCCACCTCCAGTTATCTATTACCCATAACTTGTAATGTTCTTACACTGAAGGAAAGCATCCAAACCAGTTTTGAACTCTTTAATGGAATTAACCATAACAACTTCTTCAGGCAGAGAGTTCCATAACCTCACTGTTCTTACAGTAAAATATCCCCTTCTATGTAGATGCAGAAACTTTCTTTCTTCTAAACGTAGAGGATGCCCCCTTGTTATACTTACAGTTCTTGGTATAAATAGATTGTCAGAGGGATCTCTGTACTGACCCCTGATATATTTTTACATAGTTATTAGGTCACCCCTTAATCTTTTTTCCAGACTAAACACTCCTAATTTTTATAATCTTTCTTGCTACTCTAGTCTGCCCATTCCTTTTCTTACTTTAGTAGCCCGATATATATATATATATTTATTGCCAATAGTTCACATTTAGAAATATCCTCAGTGTCAGTGCTTGCCACTGACAGAAAGTATGCTTTCATGGGGTCATGTCAAGGCCAGTGGCCCTATATCTTAGAATGAATTGGATTGGGCTACTGAGGGAGAAAACTGTCCAGTATCTCTATTTTTCCTGAAATTAGAAAAAACCCAATAAAGATGACAAATGTGAATGAATATATCTAAAGTGTGCAATCGTTGCAACTTTGAAATTTCATTTGGCAAATAGAAATATTGCAATAAGAATGAAAAGATAGAAAAGAAGTGTAAGGGATGGCTTCAGATAAACCTTGTGATATTTTTCCAGGCAGTGCGGAGACTGAATTTAATGTTAGACACTATGCCACGTGATGCCAAGAATAAAATCCTTTTTACCCAAATGATGACTTCTGTCATGTAAGTGTTTTTTTTTTTTATTAGAATCATTTATTACAATTAACTTTTGGCCAATCTGACATCAACTTTTCCCCTTTGTATTAACGTAGGAATTTTTATTTTACTCATGATTTGTATTTGTCTATTAGACTTTAGATTTGAATGTTATCCCAAGAAAAACCTTTTCCAAAAAGAACATCTGGGGGAGCTTTATAGCACAGCGAGTCTTAATAAACTCCTTCTGTTAAGACTATCAGGTTTTAGGGATCCACCTAGTCCATCTTTATTTTATTTAGCCAAATGCTGAAATCATCTTAGAATAAATACAGCAGTGTACAGAAAGTTCTTGTATGATTTGTTGTTATCTTACTTTATTGGAAATGTTGTCAGTCACAAATACACTTTGATGTTTATGGACAGTGGCTGTTACAATAAAAAATTGGAATTGTCATAAAGCATTAAGATATCAACACATCCATAACTTGTACAAAATTAAAAAATCATACATAATTCTGGATTTATTGGATCCCGATTAACTAGTATCATTTTGACAGAATATACTTCATTGCATGCTTGCTTCAGGCTTAACAAAATTGTATGGCATCACACAATCAATAAGCAAACGGTATTTTACTGGCACTGTGGTTTATCTTAGCTAAAATTGTAATCATTTGAGTACTCATCATTATTAATAGTTATGTTAAGTCAGTGGAAATGTAATCAGATCATCACCAAAGAAAATGGGGAGGGAACCTTTTCATGGAAAACTGGCCAGTACACGTCACACACACATTTCCTGGTGTGGGAGTTTATCAGTGCTGCCTACTCAATCATTCTGGGTCACATGAAACAACTACTTGGGGAGAAACACTTCTCACTAAGGTATAGTACTGCGTATGTAAAGATGTATTTTGACTATATTTCCCCAATAAAGTGTGCGTTAAAATATTAAGGACTTAAATTCTTTTTTTTATTAAATGTCTTTTGCAGTATACAGTATATTATTTACTAACATTAATCCCTTTTCAATATACTGCCAGTTTATTCCTAAAGTTCTTTCTTTTTCACCTACTTCCAGTTCAGTTTTTAATCTTAAGTGACAGATTTGTCTAAAAGGCTTGGGAGTCTAAGTAGCCAATCAGAAGCTTAGAGGTATACAGCCTTACAGATGTTCAGGCTACTTCTTTCTAATTGATTTTTTCAGAATTCTGAAAAAGTCACTGACTAATGAGATCCAGGGGCTAATTCACCATTGTGCGAGACCTCCTCGCCGAGACTGAAATTCCTTTAATGCGCTCGCTGATGTCCGTGTGCAGGACATCAGCAGGCGCATAACACCATGTGCAAAGTGAGCCGAAGGCTTTGCAGCTCACTACGTACAATGGTGAATTAGCCCCCCAGACTAATCAGCTGAAAGGGTAGTAGATGAAAGAGGAGGGGCTTGTATAAGAAAGTGTTTGTAAATTAAAAACCAATGAAAACAAGTAAATAATTATTTACTGTATATTGTAAAAGTTCTGTATTAACAGTGGCAATTAGTATTGTATAATAACTGTTCAAGACTGGACTGCATCTTTTTATCTGAATATTATATTTGCTGGGTAATTTTTTGCACAAAAGACACCCAAACCTATTCCCTATAATACCTTTATTTACTATTGATTTTATGTGGTGAATTTCCTGTTTAATGTAGTGTCTAATTTAAGACAGAGTTGTAACTGAACTTACTGCCAGCTGCTACAGATTCCCGAGAGCCAAAGAGGTCAGCCAGACATAGCAGAACAGTTTATCTGAGACCTCTCTGGCTACTGTTCAAGCCAATTTTATTCAATAAATGTGTGCCCTCTGTTGGCATACATTGTACATTCAGAGTGCTTCACTACATGTTTTACACTTTATCGTTTTACAGGTCTGATATGGGTAAGAGAATATTAGATGCTGGAGGTAAGTACACAGTTATGACTTTTCTGTTTTACATAAACACATAATGAGACAAAAACAAAAGAAATCATTATACAGGAAAAAACAAGAACAAAAAAGTTCTGAACAGAATTTTAAATAATTGAAAAAATGCAAAAGTATAAAAAAACACAAACGCAAACTAGAATACCACTAATAGAATACCATTAATTACAACATAGTAAAAACAGAGGCATACAGGAGTAAACAACCACTAAACTGTACCTAGCTCAGGGGCTTCTGTATTTTAGAATCCATTAGATGCTTTTTGTTTGTGTTCAGGCTATGAAAAACCATAGGTGTCAGTTTGCTTAGTTCTTTCAGGAAGTCATGTTCTGTCATGGATATGACTCCCAGTAAAAGTGGCCAGTGCTGATGGTCACAAGGCCACTTCAGTGATTGACACTGACGAGGAACAGAGGAAGGTTATTTTTAAAGGACAGACAATGACTGTAGACTGAAATGACCAAAAAAATATAGCGACCAGGTGGTGATGTAAACTAGGAACAGTGTTGCATAGAAAGGCATGTAAATAACCAATGTGATTATGTCCATCCTTATAATCAATCCTGCCTATTATTAGTTTTCTGACATAAACATAAGAAAGATACAGTTAGTGACGGATCCATAGAAATAGTGGGGAAAATTCTCATCTCCATGTGCCCACTACTGTTTGACTTATTATGCACCAAATAGCATCTGTTGGAGCAGAGGGACACGAATTTGCTACGCTTTATCAAAGATAAAGGAAACGATAAAATGCATATTTCACATGGTGCACATTTGTAAATTTGATGGTAATTTACTTGTTAGGAAAGTAAAATAAATAAAAACACCAAACATAACATCATTATAGCTAGACTCTTACTAATTCATGGGTCTGCTTTTATATGCACGTCTGTAAATACTAACATAAAGGCTGTAATACATAACCCTGTACTACAACAATAACTAGATAAATGCCAGGTCCACAGAGTGACAACATCTGCATAACCTGGCACCTGCAAGCACATGATGTCCCTCAACTTGTCCCTCTAATATAATGTGGGGTCTAAGAAAATGGAATTTTTTAAACTGCTGTATATAGATGTCGTTGTGCCTTATTTTCTTGTTCTATTTGAGTTACCAATGCAAAATTGCTTTTCCAGACTATGATTTACAAGTGGCAATTACAGAAGCTTTGTGCAGAATGACATCCGAAAAACAAAGAGGACAAATTGCCAGTCAGTGGTTTCCAATGGAGTTTGTGACTGATGCATTTAAAGCAATAAAGGATTCTGAATTTGAAACTGTATGTCCTATTGTTACGTTACTGCTATAAAGAAACATTACTGCTATAAAGAAATGAGCTAATTTCTGTAATAAGTCATTTTTGTTATATCTTTCAACAGGATTGTAGGAAATTCCTTAACCTAGTAAATGGAATGCTCGGGGAGAAAAGAAGGTAAACCTTCTTAAAGAGCGCTGGGATTCTGCATTGCACATTTAGCATGTCTGACTATTGTGTTTTGCCATCCATTTATATTAGGGGTAATGTTATCTATTTGTAAAGGTGATTTATTTTGGGATCATTAGTCTAGAACAGTGATGGAGAAGCTATGGCACGCGTGCCAAAGAGGGCATGCAGAGCCCTCTCTGTTGGCATGCGAGCAGTCGCCAAAGCTGCCTTCAGTACAGGCCGCAGACCTGATCCGACAGTTTTCAGGCCGGATCCGTGGCCTGCACTGAAGGAGCTCTCGCTCGGAGGGGAGCTCTCCTCTGCCCAGCACATGCGCGCGCATTGATGTCACTCATCAGCGTCGGCACTTTGGTGGAAGGCGCTGGTGAGTAATTTTGCCTTTTTGGCACTCCATGCCAAAAAGGTTTGCCACCACTGGTCTAGAAGATAGCACCAGAAAGAGAAAACTTCACATATAAATTGGCATGGCTATATTCTTCCTTTTCTATGTACAGGGACTCTGGGAGCAGGGCTGTGGAGTCGGTAATCCAAATCTCAGACACTTCAATTTCCCTAACTCCGGCTCTCTTGACTCCAGAGATGAGTGCAGACATTCCATCTCAGTGCCTTTTTTCTTCTGATCTCTAGGGGAGATCACTACTGAGCATGTACATAAATAGCAGCACACATTCATCTCAACTGAAAGCATATATTCTTAGATCAGGAATAGAACAGACATTTATAAAACGTTTCATATTCAGCACCTGCTGCATTGAACTAAATGTACCCAATTTATTATATAATTCTGGAGTCAGGGTCAGTCCATTTTATAATGGCTCCAACTCCACAGCCCTGTCTGGGATGATGGATATGTTCAGATGCTTCAGATTTTATTATATTTATTGTAGAGTCTTAGTGATCACCATATTTCTATCAACTGTGGTGCAATGATAGCATATACAATGTCATTAGCAAAAAGCATACATTATTAATGTTCAGTATCTGACTCTTCTTTTAATTTTGGGAGAAAGATTAAATTAGCCAATAGTACTATATGAATACTATAGTAAGGGGGAAGGAGAGCATCGTTGTCTCGGGGAGGAGCACATTCTCCTGATCACATGACCTGCTGACGGCCAATCAGAAGAGGTGTCAGAAGTCATGGATGGGGTTTGGGTGATGCACTATGAGCCACAACAATGTGGCTAAAGAGACGAATGTGGCTTGCAAGCCACACTTTGCTGACCCCTGCACTATACCATTAGCCTTAGATGTCTATTTTACAAATTTTGTCCAATGAAGACTTTTATTTAATTTGTCTATGCTGACAAAGGAAAACTAAAGTCAAAAAATAAAAAAGGACTGTTAAAATACTTACCTTATAAAAAGCCGATTGATTACAGTTACAGCATGAGCTGTGCTGTAATTAGCTGGCAGTCGAAGCTTCCCCCAACGCCTCCTGCACAGTGCGCTGGCTGACTGAGAAGCCAGTGCGCAGCTCCATCCTGCTTTACTGGCTTCTACATCATCACGGTCATTGAAGGGAGTGTTCTTATTGACCCTGCAATGAATGTGATGATGTTTAAGCCCTGAAACACCCAAGGTGTAACAGGGTGGGAGGAGCTGCGGCACTGGCTGCCAGTCATCCAGCGCTGTGAAGAAGCGTCGAGGAAGCATCAAGAGCCGGGTAATTATAGCACTGCTCATGCTGTAACTGTAATCATTTGGCTCTGTATAAGGTAAGTATGTTAACTGCCCTTTTTTGTTTTTTACTTTGGTTCTCCTTTAATTATAATAGTGTAGTATTTTGTTCAGTTAAGAATAAAACATGCCTACACACATAAATGAGTCAGATTCAATTTCCTTTTTCTCCAGTAGGTGGAGATCTTTACCCACTTTTCTTGTACTTAGCTTTAATAACGAATAAAGATCATTAAAGTCAACTGCTTTAATTAGTATAATCATTCCAATGCTGTTGAATGCATAAATTAAATTTTGCAGACGAGAAAAGTTTATGCTAAACATAATGGACCTTTTGCTTTTTACAGTGTTATTACCTATCCTTGCCTCTCTGCATATCTGGACAGCCACAAGGTAACCTTTTTTTCTTTCAATCCATGTCAATAATGATTCAGCTAATTTTATCTGCACCGTAATTGCTATCACTTTGCAAAAGCAGTGCCTTTTAATGACTGCGATAAGACTTGTTTAGAAACATGTAACATTTTTGCTACATTTCTTGTTTTCCCAAATTAAACTTAATTTACAGATAAGTTCAATAGTCATCATTTAGAAAAGTAGTACAGTATATTTCATATGAATCATTGCAGTTTTAAAGGAACAGTATGGCCAAAAAAAAACCCTCTTTATTATTTATGTTAATTACTAACTTTTATTAAATGCATTTTATTATCAATTTAAAAAAAATATATATATATATATATATATATATATATATATATATATTCTTACCTGTAAAGAAGGGCTGTACAGCACTTCAATGTTGTAGACTCCATCTTCATTCTCTACTGGCGACTCTGCGGCGTCTCAAGTCTCCAGATCCCTTCTATGATGCTCAGCCCTCTCCAGCCGCGTTGATAATGAAGCCCCGCACTGGCATTTCCTATGTCACATGGGAGAGCGTGCACGTGATCAACGCGTCCTTCAATGAATAGTAATTAACATAAATAAATGTGAATTTTTTTTTTTCTGGCCATACTGTTCCTTTAAGATTCAGGACCTCATTGAGTCAAGTCCAAACTTACCTTGCTACAATTTGAGTCACATCGGGCAAAATAGATGCAAATTCACTTCTCATGTTTGACTAAGTGGAGAATATGCTTGTTGAAAAGGCGGACAGTGGCAATTACTGTTGGAAGCGCAGTGTGGCGTAGTCAGGTGGATAGAAGTAGGATGAGAAGTCATGCGAATTGATGTGGATTCTCCCAGTGAAGTGCAATGGCATCATCCTCTCCATATCCCACTAACTGTATTCTGTGAATACTCTTAACTATTTCTATGTCACCTTGTCCCTAGTACATGTTTAGTAGTGGACTAATTTAGTCGCAGTCTCCATTGTCACTTTTGAATGAATAGTCACCTTATGCAACATTAGAGCCATCAACCCCCCAGTTCACCAGTCTGAAGTGGCGAAGTCAAACAGGTAAATTTAGAGCAATACATCTAGTCACATTCACTTCTACAACACACTCCTTCACTTAGTCAATAGCAGAAGTAGCTGTGCAAGCGCACGCAAAATGATGCAAAGAGCTCCGTAAGTTCATGACTCACTTATTGCCTGAATTGGTCGCGTATTTGCCATTTCGCAGTTTGCTCAATAAGAGAACATGGGAAAGTGGAGAGTAGATGTGAATTCACAGCTCTACGCAACTATTCAGACTTTAATCAATGACGTCCTGAGTGTTATTTATGGAATGCCCTGTAGCTATCAGGAGCAGGGGGTAAAGTCTTTAACATCCATGATTTTGTTAGAGCAGTTTTCTTTAGATTAGTGAAGATTCTCTTCAGCAGAAATAGATGTTAACTCCCACTTTTAAGCACGCGCAGGAAGGGAAAGTGTTTGTTTGTTTATTTGCTTCACAGTCATTGGGATGTAAAAGGGAAACTAACTTCTGCACAATAGAACCTGGAGAACTCTTGTTTAGAAATAGGAAGAGCAGATATGATTTGAGGATGTTCTGTGAATGTTATATAGACTGTAAATGTTGGCCTTTTTCACTACTGAGAAGACTTTTCAAGCTTTGGTTTCAAGCTTTCTCCTGCATGCAGAGATCAGAGACCTAATGGATACCAAAGAAACTTGCTAAATGGTGGAGAATACAGTTGTACCTTCTGGCAAAAGAACAGCATATGGGTGGATGAGTGAGAATGTCTGCACTGTGTGCTGGGATGATGTTACTGTACAAAGAGATTTCGGTTATAGTTGAAGGGGACACTGCCATCTTTAAATATGTCTTAAATGTAAATACTTGGTGGAAATTAAAACCCATTCTGCACCTTTTAACTTAAGTTACACTGCCCTTTTTCATGGGGGTAGGCGCCACAATATCAACCAAACATATATTTCAAACCAACATATAGCAGTATCTAATCTTCCTAGTGTAGCTCTCTGTTGTATAGCACTTGTTCAATACACAGGGCCATCTGTTGGTTGAGAAGTGATATTGCAGCCCAAAGTAAAAAGACTTGGATGATTCAGTGGAGTAAAGAATAAGAGGGGCAGGCAACCTAAGCCAACTCAAGACAACTCCAAAAGTGGAGTAAAGAACACTTTTTACAGAAATAATAACATTAATATAAAGTTGCATGTTCTGGTGCCAAGTTAGTTGAAAACTAAACAGAGAGACAGCCCTGTATCTATCCGAGGTACTTACGGCATTGGCTTGTAGAGTCCTTTATTTTTACCAAAGGCATTACACAGTGCAGAGGTTATTGCCTAATACCCAAAAAGTAGAACAGCTTTTCACCCATCTGTACTTCAACAGTGTTTAAAGTGATGGGAAAAGTTCCCTTTTTTATTGTCAGTTCATTACTGATTTGAACACAACCGATGGTATGTAAAATGAATATACATCTGAATTATATTTTTTCTACAATTTCAGTATTAACATATTGAATTATTTTATTTATAGCTTGAAATACCATCTGATGAAAAATTAGAGCACTTCTGGATCGATTTTAATTTGGGTACCCACAGCATTTCCTTCTATGTTTCTGCGGATGATGAAACAGAGGTACAATGATGGTAACATTTTTTAAATAAAACATATTTACCCTTAGAAATACCCAGTTATGGATAAAAGAACGTGCTGTAGTTTAATTCTATTGCTTTGACAAGTTGGCAATCAGTCAAGTGATAAACATAAATGAATATATACAGTATATATATATATAGAGAGAGAGCATTCTCTACACATGATTGGGGAAAAAAACAAAACACTTTTTATTAACATATGTTAATTTTTTTTTTTGCTTTTGCTTAAAAACATGTGAGAAGACATGTAAATGTTAAAACAAATGCTTGTTTGCATAAGTGTTTTTCCTAGAGTATGTCCCAGCAAGGGTAAAGTTAGTTCCATGCACTAAACAAAGTAAATAGCTGCTTTGTTCTGCATTGCCTAATCTCTACTTCACTGTCACATATGGTGTTTACTGCATGAAGTGTATGTTAAAAGGAATGTCTTTGGGGTTAATATGAGTTGTATGCTAATACCAGGCCTGTACCATCTGCAGAATCCCCTACATATATGTGTCCAGTAAACCTGATACAGAGAATAGGTAATTGTTTACCTTAGTAGATAACCAGTTAACCTCTATTCATGAGAAGATTAGAGCTTCTCTCCAACAAAAGCATGAGAAAGTTGGAATAACCTAGGACAGAGTGTGGTCTTGGGCACAGAGCTCTGTATTAACTATGGTAGACAGTAAAACTTTTGGTTAAGCCCAACCAAAACAAATAGTGAACGTTCAGGAAGTACTGCAGTATTATGTGACCTAGTAAGGAACCTACCGGTACATATCTCAGAAAGTGGTGTTGCTGTACTGAAAGCATCATTTGTTAAATGTGCTTTGAACATTCGGTCTATGTTCCAGTCTGGACTTCCTGTGTTAAATATCCCAGGAGAAGGGGATGTCATTTTTTTATCTAAAGGACAAGAGACTAAACATTTTTTTTATTTATAGTTTTACAAATAACATAAGGGATTCCAATATTACTTTACGTTAAAGGACCAAGTGACAACATAAATTAGGGTTATGGTGACATAGAAAGTGATTCAATATTCTAACTTAATGTACTAATTTAATACAATTAGTGGGACTTTGTGAGGAAGACATCACTCCACTTTACTGGTGGAATTTGCATCACTCTGCATCATACTAATGTAACATAGTAACATAGTTTATAAGGCTGAAAAAAGACACAAGTCCATCCAGT
>WMED01028679.1:0-10406 GCA_019650415.1 Pipa parva | reverse complement strand
AGGGATTCCCGTCTCGGCGAGACCAAAAGAGTTGCCAAGACGGGAATCCCTTTAATGCGCATGCTGATGCCTGCGCGCAGGACATCAGCATGTGCATAATACCATTTGCGAAGTGAGCCGAAGGCTTCGGCGTTCACTTCGCTGAATGGTGAATTCCCCACTGTATGTCCAAGACTTATTACTGATCATAAATACACATAAGTTTATTTTACACTGCACTGTACAGACAGTCTACAGTTACTTTTACTCTACATCTTATATTATTTTCTCCAGTGCACTAAGGATCTGTGGGGTTAGAGGCAGAATTCCTTTACTTAAAATCCTCCAGGGCCAGAAGATAAATTAGGATCAGTAAAGTAATGTGGCTAACGCAACACTTCGGTTGCTGTATTCCCATCATCCACCAGGTGGTGATCTATAATTGTTCAATTTGCTTCACTCATTGGATCAATACTGCAGAGCAAATAAGGCTATGCTATGGCTGTATAGAACTTGCATGCTTTGTTGCATGTGCTGTACATGTATTTTCTGAAATATGTGACGTATATGGGTACTTTATACCAGTGAGTTTTTACTGTGGTGTTGTTTGCGTAAAACCAATACATAATAATATTATACATTGCTCCCTAAGGGAAATCAACCACATTTAGTTTGCTGGAGCCCGCACATAATTGTGTGTATTTATAGTAAAAACCATCAACTAAATGTATTTGGGAAACATAACTCTAAATGAAACAGAGTTTCTACATTGTTTAAACAGTGTTTTATGCAAGTATGAAATTATTTTGACAATGGTGAGTCCCTAAGTATAAAGATAAGTGACTTTCCCAATGAAACAACTGGAATTCAAAATAGTTGGCTGCTGATGGCTTTATACAGTAGCTTCAAGTTTATTGTGAAAATGAGCAACTTGACCCTTCCATTGCTTTTCTAGCTGTTACCAGGTGCTACTGTAACCAGGTGAATAACTACCAGTGAAGGTTGTGTATATTTTTTTATATTGCCTTAACTTCATTCACTTTTCCAAAAACACTATAATTAGGACTCAACATATAAATCAGTCCATTGCATGCTTTATACAATTCTGATTAGATATTGGGATTAATGACCTAATTTTCAATATCTCTTTCCTCTGGTGATCCAATTATCTTTTGCAATAATACCAAACTGTTGTCTATATGTCTATAAGTAACAGACTCTGGTTTGCATCGTTCATTTGAACATTTTGCATGTTAAAACAGTATCAGCAAAATGAAATTTTATGTAAACATCTTCATCTTCCCAGTCTTTCCGATCGAGCGTATATTTGGAAGTTGAGGGCATCCTAGGGTATTGTGCACATAAAACAGTTTCACAGAGGAACAAACTCATTGTATTAAAAACCTCTTGTGCCCAAGGGCTGAGAAAATCAGAATCACCATATTATCCTGCATATAATTAACAAACGTTTGTGAGAAAGTCAAGCTTTGTAGTCTATCATGTTATTCATTTTTACACTATTATATCCTTAGTCAGCAGTCACACGTTTTCTTCATTTAGTTTCTTTGGTACTTCCCTTCCAGTCATAGGCAGATCAGTGGCAGCTTTTAAGAAATGGCCACACAGTATTCCTTTTGTTCTTTAACAGATGTTTAGAATGAGTCATCTTTTTGTTTTCAGAACCACAGGTCTTATCTTTTGGTGTCTGAATGAAAGAAAGAAAGAAAAAAAATCAGGTAAAATGTTCTGTTTTCACAGTGAGAAGGGGGTGGGGGGGGGGGGGTTGTGCATAGGGTTATATCTGTCTGGAGCAAAGAGCAGTCACAGGTGCTTCAGATGCTGATTTTAGCAGAAAACCTGACAGGTGGCAAACAGTATGTACTTTCACTGACTGCCCAGATGATTAGCAGCGCTTGGGAACCTACCTAATTCCAAGCTCATTTTAGCTGATAATGCTCCTTAGGGTATGTTATTTGTCTCAAGAAATTAGAGAGGGCTCTGCATTTAGAAGGTTAATACGATTTTGGATTTGGATGAAAGCGGATATTGTAATTGCACTGTTAGAGAAGAGTTTCTGTTTTGAGGTCAGCCCGATCTGTTGACAGTAAACAGTTTGATGCATTGTGTGGCATTATGGGCTGCATTGCTTTACAAAGGAGACCACTCACAAGCCCGTACACCTCTACAAGCCGGCAGCCTGTTAAACATTTGCTTCTATTCAACAACATTTAACAGCTGTTCTCTGAAATACATATGATGAGAATTTAATGCCTAACATTTCCTACAGAATGCTTGAAAAGATTTAGAAGTACTCATCTGGCCTTTAAGAAAAATAGCATGTAGCCAAAACAAATCCACAAAGTGCACTAAATTTAAGTGAAATGGGGGAGTAAGCTAGTGGGTATTACAATCCAAACAATAGTGTCATTTTCATCTCCTACTGTCTGAATTGCACACAAATGTATTTCATTTAATAAATGCAACTCTGGCAGTATTCTGAGCAAGGTGCTGCATCGTGTTCGAGTTTTGGCTGTTGTAAGATTTTTTCACTCCTGAAGGTATCATGTAAAAATCCTCCACTCAACTCTTACCTCAACGATTATGAACTTGGAGACAAGCTAATGTGCTGAGCTCTGGAGTTGGGGAACTGAAACAATGTTAACTGCAAGTCAAATCTCATGTTCTCCTAAAACATATGTAAGGCTCGTTGATAGAACAACAGAAACTGTGTACTGTATTTTACGTAGGATGTGGACCTTTTAGGACAAGGAAATTATGAGAGTCCAGGGCAAAATGTCTAATAACCCTTTTAAGAGCAAATTAGCAGAATAAACAAATATGTTTTATGTATGTTTGATGTGTTTTTTGAGTGTTAGTACTACAAAGTTGATGCTGTATTTCAGAAGGAATTCTGTTTCAGACAAATCAGTTAGCTCATCTGAAGTTAGTACCAGAATGTTGTTTGCATAAACCATTGGAGCAGTTCCAATTTTTTTTTTTTTATTGTCTTCCATTGTGCATGAGTGCAACTATTAATTATCTGCTACAAATTCCGTGGCTTGATTTTTGTTTGCAGAGTAGAATTTGCCAGTAATTTCTGTAGAGCACATCTTGGAATGGAAACAGAGGAATAGGAAGTGAGTAAACGTATTGCTTAGTTTTGTAAACATCCTATGAGAAGGGGTACAGCCATTGCATAATTTGCTGATTTATTGCGAGACTTAGGTAATGTAGAAAGCCAAACCACCATTGTTATTTTGAATTTGTACTGAAAAGATTGTTCAATTATGCATGGATGACCACAATTCATTCCTATGTTAAACATGTGCTTATACAGAGGAGTTTGACAGTTGGATTCTGTTCTTGCAGGCAATCCAGGTGTAGTTGGCTTCTACCGAACTTTCATGCAGTCACTGTACTGTGGCCTGGGTCAACAGTATCCAGTGTGGGCCATCAGCCATGCAGGTCATTGCTCCCCACCTAGAGGAATGGACATGTCACAAGGTACAATTCACTTTGTTTTTAAAAATGTGCTAGAAGACGGTATATATTTCATGCACACTATGTGCAACCAGGGAAGTGTTGGTGGATCACAGTATGTAAATTTTGGTACATAAGGACAAAATGTGGTAAAAAGAGCATAAAGAGAATCCTCCCGAAACATGTTGTGTGCAATTATTCACCAAATAAAGGGTTTGCAGTGATTGCTGCTTTTGTAACCTTTCTTCCACCACCATTTCTTTGTTTGTGTACATAAGGACAAAATACTGGTATCTTTCATTTAAATAATCATATTTATTAACACATGTAACCATTCACTTCAGTGTTCGTCCTATTGTAGTTTACAATATAGTTTCCCCACCATGGACATACAAATATATCCACGTACTGGGGGGGTGGTTCTCTAAAGTCCGAATTCAACTGTCGAATTCTCAAACAGCGAATTTCCATAACAAATCCACAACTGCGACAATTCTCCCACTGTAAAGTCATGACAGCGACAATTTTTAAAGTTGTGACTGTGACAATATTTCCATAGTTAAGTTGCGACTGCGACAGTAGCAGTCTATTGTGACTGTCTTTAGCTGGTGAATTCATACCTTTTTGCAACTATTTGGACTTTAGAGAATAACCCTCTGACTCATTCTCTCCCTCCCCCCTCTCTCTACTCCCTCCCCATCTCCCCTCTCTTTCCCCCTCTATCTCTCTCATTCCACCTCTGTCTCTCACTTCACTCTCTTCCTCCATCTCACTCTCTCTCTTCCCTATGTTCCTTTCCCCCCTCTCTCTCAGTCTCCTCCGACTCCCCTCTTTCTCTTTCCCCTTTCTCTCTACTGTATTTTATCAATTGTTTATAAAGGTGCAATTTTCACAGTTAGCTTGTGATATAAGAGGGCTGGAAACTTCCATAAATATGCATTAAACAGATGCAAGCGCAGGGATTAATGGAAGTAAGCATTCCATTGTGCAGACTTGATGAAGCCACTGTTTCTTTCTGATGTCATAGTGTGTGTTTCTGCCTGTCTATCATAAGTAGAAGCTCTTGGCTAGGCTCCCCGCACTAGACTTTTATGTGTTAACATGAATGGTAAATTGGTTTGTTCTATGTGACTACAGGGTGTTCTTAGAGAAAGTTATGAAAAGTACAATAACTGCAGTTAAGTGTTAAAGCAAATAGCTTCAAGTGGAAATATACTCAATTTAAAAGCCGGGTTCAATTTCCCTATTTTCAGAAAGAGAAAAAAAAAAATCCCATATGGATTTGCCTGGCAGTAATTCCTTCACAGTACTTGGAAATATGTCATTTTTAAAGTCGAATGTGAGACTTTTATATCCATCTTTCCTCTTTTACATAAAGAAACCGCCATTCGGCGTGATCATTTCATTGACAGGAGTGGCCCCAGGAGTCCGACAAAGTGAAAGTAAAAGTCACGTTAAAGTAAAATGTCGCACTTTCTAAGACTCTTTGTGAGTTTTTGGAAAGGAACATTCTTTACTAGGGATAAATACATATGAAACATTAAACAGGTTTGCACCTGTGAGGCACTGCCTATTGCACCTGCAGACTATTTTTATGTTGCTCATTTATGCCAAAGAAAGGGTCTAGAGTCATCTGTTGCTCGTGGGGCAATAGAGTTCTAGAGACATCCTTATAACAGCAGAGAGAACTCTGAGGCAGAAGCATGGCTGCCAGTTTCATAGGGTGAGCTGGCACAGCACACATAATGGTGGGCATGCTTCTCCCTCAGACTGCTGCCTTTCCTCATGTGCATGCATGAGTGCTACACACAGCCAAGGACAGTGTTTGGTGGCGGCACAAGAAAGAAATTTGCCACGGGGCGAGCTCATTGAATGTGACTCGTAAATGCTAATTTTCTTTCAATATGTGGCCGATTTACTGGCCAAGTTTAGGAAACCTGCACTAAGGTATTCTAAATAAATTCAACAAAATAGTTTTATTTTTTTGAGCCAGAACATGATGCTTTCCTTTATAATCTGTATTAAATGCTTTAGTATAGTAAATAGTGTCCATATTTCCCTTTAAAGCAAGGGAGCACTGAGGCTTACCCAGGGATGCCAGTGTCATATATCAAGGAACAAGGAGGCTAAAATATGCAGCAAGGATGCTAAAAGAGAGCTGATTTTAAGGAACTTCCAATTATACACCATTAGATGGCAGCTGGTATCTTTTGGGATCCAGAAGGAAAATCATACGGAGCATGTGAAACAAGGAATTAAAAGCAGCCTAAATAAGCCCCAGGACCATGCACACAGCACATAGTTCTTGTTAGCAGATAATAATTGCAGCTAAACGTGATAGGGTGGTATCTAAAGAGTTTGGGACTGGCAGAGAAAAAAAATACATTTCTTCTGTCACTACTTTATGTTCCCAGAAATAAACCAGGCATTTATTTGTATAAAGTGAATTAATTTTCAGCTGCTTTGCAATGGTGTTATGCCAACTCCGAATCTTTTCTGAGTTTAGGGTTTAATCATAGCTGGAGGTAGAATTATGTATTTTATGCAGAAGTATGGATATAGGGACATTATCCACGCCAAATGGCAGTCTTAACCCTGCCATTCTAATTTGCTTCCTATGGTTTTATTGTACAAACTTCCAGCGAATCTTGTGCTAGACTTCCCGAGGACTGAGGAATCTGATGTGGCCGTACCCTAAAGGAACTTGGAATAGAAGTTTAAGGTTTCCAGATTTTGTGCGCTTACAAACATTTTGAGATGTAACAGAGGCAGCTCAGTATGTTGTGGTTAGATGTTGCAAAATAGTTGTATAATAATTGTATAATAATGGATAGTGATGGCAGGTAAGAGTGCACTACTAGACTGCTTATTAACACTGAGAAGTTTTAAAGAGCTTCAAACTGCAACTTTAGCAATTTGAGTTGAAGAACTCCCAGTTGATGGACAGCTTACACTAGTTACAATGACTTCAAAGCACATCATCATGCAGCAACTTGAAGGCTGAAAATGTATTATTATGAAAAAACCTGCCATAAAATTAATCTCATCCTATGGCTCTGTCCAATAACTATTCCTACAGGCACAGTCGGTCCTGCGTACAATGGAGCGTCTCCACTTTTAATTCTGCCTGTTCCAGGTATATGGGGCTTATTCATGAAAGTCACTTAAAGGTCAGAATTCACATTAATTGACCACTTTCCCATCTTTGCATATTCAGCAGTCTGTGTTATTTGGTGAATTTGCAAGTCTCTGGGCCTTATTGACTAAAGGTGGAATAGTCGTATAAAGCTCTGAATTGGCATCTATTCGCCACTTCCCCGTGTTTGCTTATTGATGAAACTCTGTAATGTGACAAATATGAGACCAATTTTGGTGACTACAATAGTCATGATCTTATGCAGAACTTTTCATCACTTTGTGTACACATGCACAGGTACTTCTACTAGTAACTAAGTGGAGGAGTGCGCAGAAGGAGTGAATGCGACTGGGTGTACTGTTTTGAATTTACCCGACTTTGCCACACCAGAGTGGCAAATAGGGCGGCTGATAGCAGAGCTATGCATTCTACTTCTATCTGTCTGACTACGCCACACAATGACATCCAACAGCAATCGCCACTGTCCACTTTTCAAGAAGTCTATTCAATTCTTAGTCAATAATGAGAAATGAATTTGCTGATATTTTAGAAATGTGACTCTAATTGTAGTGAAGTGAATTCGACAGGTAAATTCACCCTTCAACAGCAAGGGTTGGCGTTTTTCAAAGCAGCAAATTCAGCGAGGCACACTGTGTCGAATTGTCTGGCTTGACATTGCCAGATCAAAGTGGTGAAGTAGTTGATGGCAAGGCTCTGATGTGGCGTAACATGACTTTTCATTCAAAAGTTACAATAAATGCTGTGGCCAAGTGGCAACATGAACTAGAGATATGGGGGCTTATTCATCAGAGTAAGAATCACAGCATCAGAAGCTGTGTAGTGTGACATATTCAGACGGACAGTAGGAGCACTGCCATCAACTCCCATTAATCTGGCAAAGTAAAACTGGTGGATGCAAAACAGCATGCTTTGCCAAATTTTCTACTGTGACAGATTTCGATGTTTGATAAATAGCCTATTTACCCATGTACAGGCACACAAAATGAGGCAAAGATCTCAGTAAGTTTGCAACTGTTGTAAGTGCCCAAATTGGTCTCAGATTCACCACATTGCAGAGTTTGATGAATATGCAAAGATGGGGAAGTGGAGAATGGACACAAATTCTGACCTTAATGCTACTGTTGGGACTTTCATGAATAAGCCCCATGATGACATAGAAAAGGATACATTATTCATGTAATACACTTAATGGAACATTATGAGGATGATGTCACTGCCCATCATTGACATCACTGCACAACCTACTACTGTTTGAGTGACTATGCCGCATTACACAACAAATTACATCCATCGATCACCGCTTCTTTGCTAAGGGAATCTGCCACTTGGCTATTGAAGTGCAGCGACCCTAACTGATGCAAATTCACTTTGACAGTCAAATTCACAATTTAATGAATAAGCCCCATATATGACTTTTTGAATAGTCCAATAGGACCTACCCCTCTCTCTCTCTCTCTCTATAGATCAGATCAGGGGTGGGCAAATATTTAATTTCAGAGGGCCGGGGGTGTGTGTCTAGTGTGCTGATGCCTATGGTGCTAGGCCACAACCCCCATTTTAATATCATCCCATGGGCCAGTCCAAGACTTCTGGAGGGCCGGATTTGGCCCGCGGGCTGTATTTTGCCCACCCCTGCTATAGATAGATAGATATAGGTATAGATATGTATTGCTTATAGGGAAGGGGTTAAAATGATGATCTGTGTTAAGCAGTAATGGCACAGCTAATGTCAATTAACACAAGTTTTGCTTTCAGACCTCAGGGTTCTGATGAATGACTGTTTATGAGCTAATGATTATTTCAAGAATGTCATTTAGATGTACTAATGTCAACTTCTTAGCCTGTGAGAGTAGGAATTGCCTCTAGGAAGTAACCTATGACATATTATGGTAGCTCGGTCGCTTTAATTTAAAACAAGTCGTTTCTCATGCACAGCCATCTCGCTCTGGAAATCCTATCCATTTTCCTTTTCTATTTATGTTATAAAGAACAAGTTGTGAACATTTTTAAGATGAAAGACAAAACAAGTGTTATTTCGGAACAAATGACAGAGTACAAGAGAAAGAAACTGTTTTTCTAAAACTGATCTTGAGTAATATTGATCTAATAAATCACTGGTTACTGATACAGAATAGCCAATACCGATCTCTAGTTAAAAAAAAAAATATGTGAAAAAAAGGAAATGTGCGCATTTGTCTTGATTTAGCATAATGTATTCATTCTAATTAATTATATTTCCTCTGCCATTGACTCTGTGGTTTAATGATTTTAGATGGTCCCTCATATCAAAGAGTTTTTCTTGTAAATGTTGCTTTCTATTTATTTGACTTCTGATCTATGGGATCACTAATTATTAGACCTTGGATCTGATGGGTTGGTTTTTATACAGGAGCTTGAAGCCGCAGCTCCATTTCCTGGATCTTTAAGCCCAGGAGGACCCAAGTCATTTGGATCATTACCCTTTAGCAGTCAAATTTTTGGCAAAATTTACTAAGGTTGTCTTCGGCCATTTTTCACCTGATTTTTTTCATTTTTTTTTTCTCACTGCAACCAGGTAAATACTTGTATTAGTGCAAAAAAAAAAAAAAAAATCAAGGGCAAAAAATAAGGAAAACAGGTGAAAACACCTTAGTAAATTTCTTCAAAGTGTGGAAAACACATTTGGATTCGGTCACTGCTTGCAGCATTTTCTTAGTATTTGACTCCCTCACACTTCATTCTATAAATTGCATACATTGAAGGAACAGCATATATATATGGTAACTGTATATTAGGCATTTTCATTTTATTGGTGTCGAGCCCATCAAGAATCAAGAAATCAGGGGTCCATAAAGAGATCAGGGGCCCATCAAAAATCAAGAGATCAGGAGCCCACTATCAAAATAATTTTGGGGATTTTGACTTTTGATTCCCCTCTTCATTCTCTTTTTGTCTATAAATCTTTGATTGCTTTACACTACCCTCAAAAATATGTCATAATGGTCCAGTTGTAAACGCCAGGATGGCCCAATGGAAGTTTTTTTTTTTTTTTTTACTTCTCTAAACCAGCGTTTCTCAACCTGTGGCTCAAATGATGCTCTCACAGGGGTCGCCGAACATGCTGCGCCACTACCTATCTCCGGTAGTGTGCACAGGTCCCTTTATATAGGGGTGTCTGCGTGGTGACTTCGTCTCCAAATGTCATCACGTGACATGTGTACATGATGATGTCGTGCATCAACATCATCACGTGACGAGCGATGCGATGATGTCACTAAGCGCATGCCGGCATGATGATGTCATCACAGGGGTCGCAGACCAAGGTAGGTTGAGAACCACTGCTCTAAACCCACCACAACCTAAGCTTATAGAGAAAATAGCCATAGGCATGTTACAAGTATAATACATAATGATTTCTGTAAAAATAACTATAGCATAATATCTTATATAATGACTTCAAAAAAGCTCTGAACAGCTTTCTTAAAAGTAGCGCCTAAATAAATACAACCAGTGAAATGAAAAAAATGTGAAAAAGTGATAAATAGAAAATATATGATAAAAATAAAAAATGATTATAATCAAAACAAGTCCAAAATAACAAACAAACAAACAAGTCCAAAAAAACAAAGTCCAAAAAAACTCAAAATCCTGTGTTAAATTGTGATGCTGCTTCTTAAAAGAATCACGCCAAAATTCTTCATAGTATTCTCAAACAAAAAATCTAGGGAAGAAGCGCAAAATAGAACTACTGTATATAGTGCTTTATCCACGTGATAAAATAATATAGTGGAAACCAAACGTCCCAATCTAA
>WMED01028678.1:0-10406 GCA_019650415.1 Pipa parva | reverse complement strand
TTCCCAGCACTGATTAAAGTTTAATCAGTGCTGGGGAGAAAAATTGCTATAGCGCTCAGCACTACAGCACAGACAACTGGCGCCCCACTTGCAGTACCTCTGCGCCCCACACTTTGAGAAGCACTGTTTTACATGTTGATTTAGGGTGATATCACAAAGAAAAAACATAAAGAACTATCATAGATTGTTCCCTATCATAGGGACTTATTGACCTTAAAGTGTGAATTCACCTCAATACAATTCGATTCACATCACCAAAATAGACCCGTATTCACTTCTCAGTATTGATTAAGCTGAGAATAGACTTGCTGAACAGGCGAACAGACCCTGTCACAGGCATAGTGTGGCATAGTTAGTTGGATAGAAGTAGGATGAGAAGTCATGCGGAGTGAGGAGAATTCGACAAGTGCAGCAAAATCAGTCTCACCATATCCCACTAACTGTATTCTGTGAATATTCTATTTCTATGTCACCTTGTCCCTAAGTCATGTTGTCACTTAGTAGCAGTCACCATTGTCACTTTTGAATGAATAGTCGCCTTATGCAACACTGGAGCCCTGCCATCAACCCCCCCAACTCACCAGTCTGAAGTAGTCAAGTCAAACAGATGAATTCAGAGCAGTACACTTATTCACATTCAGACCTTTGACACATACCACAGCTTAGTCCAGCGGTTTTCAACCTTTTGGGGGGTGGAGATCCCTGGCCGAAACGTCATCACGTATGCGCATCACCTGGTGACGTTCGGCCAAAACATCCGACCCCCGTGGGATGGCCTCGAGACCCACAGGTTGAGAACTGCTGGCTTAGTCAATAGTAGAAGTACCTGTACAACTGCACACAAAGTGATGTGAAGTGCTCCGTAAATTCTCGACTATTGTAGATGCCCAAATTGGTTGCGCATTCGATACTTTGCAGATTTTAGTCAATAAACAAACATGGGGAAATGGAGAATAGATGTGAATTCATAGCTCTACGCAACTATTTGAACCTTAGTCAATAAGGCCCATAATAACTTCGAATCATGTATAAACTGAACTGGTATCGTGGAAGAATGGATTTGTAAACATTTCAGCAAAGCAAAATTATTTCTCTTTTTGTAGAATAAAGTCAGAGACAAAGGTGTGGGTAAAACATTTTTTGTAATGATATTCTAAAAGTTAAAATTTAAAGGAAACTGGTAGTGTTTTAAAAGCAGCCATAAATGAAAACCATTTTTAAAAAAAATATTTTGACTTTCTCCCTGCCAGTTTAAAATCCTATCTGGCTAGCTCATCATTACTGCTAATAATATTACATAGAAATATATGAATGGAATTTATATATTTTTATTGTGACCTTCTGTCAGTCAAGCCACTGGCTGGTTGCTTAATGTCGCTGAGCCTGCCTACTGTAAACCTAGAAACTTATACGGAACAATTTCATAAACCCCCAAAAATTGAATGATTGAGGCCATTTCTAGGTTGTCTAAGATTAACAATATATATAACAAGTTAAAGGTAGCTTTTAGGGTAATTTCACCCTCTCTTTACTTTTAGGCCAGGGCCACACTTGCTTTTTTGTAGCCGAGCTGGAAAATAATATCCGTAGTTTCCTGTCAGCAAATCCACACAGACTACTCTGTTTTGTGCCATAGGTAATAATTAGTGTAATTAAAATCAGTTCAGCTCCAAAACAGCTATTGTAGCACTGGCTTTACAAATATTTAACCCTCACCAGTACAGTACCATTAGGACCTTCAATAAGATAACACCCTCCTTCGGTCTTGTAACAGATTGCTTCTTTTCTTCATTCAGATAAAAAGTTTACATGCTCGTTTACTGGTTGTACCGAGGGGTTGGCTAGCATGCAAGACCTCATGAACCATCTTAAAGTCCATTATAAGCCTAATCGTTATTTCAAGTAAGTTTTGTAATACAGCCAAATATGCAGATTTCTCTTGATTTGTATGCTTTATTTTGTTCTGTAATTATTTTAAAAAAAACAACATAAAGAATGTATTTAAAAGTACAGGAATTCTATGGTATGTTGTGTGCAGTGTTGGCGCCCACCAGAAAACAAGAGATCAGGGGTCCATTGAGTAAAAAATGTATATATTTATATATTTTGTCTCTACACTCCCCTCTTTAGTCCCTCTGATTTTTCTTCATGGCCCTACCTCTTTTTAGTCTTCAAATCCTCTCCCTGCTTTACACTACTCTCAGGAACATACCATGATACTTTGGAAGGGCCCACTGAGGCAAGTCTGAAACTGGTTGTGTAGTTACAAGTTTTAATTTTATTTCCAAAGTATTTTCCTGTGTTTGCATGTTTTATAACTTATGTATAGTCTTTTGTCTTACTTGCTATTCCAATACTAGATGCATTAAACAAACACAAAATCTAAGAGTTGCCACAAGTAAGGAAAATACAACTGACGGACAATTTGTGGCTGAGCTGATAAGTCAAGTCATTGCTTCTGTGAATATTCTTCAGGCATGTTCCTATAACACCTCTCTACTTTAACTTGTGGATGTCATAGTTCATTGATTACGTTACTAGTACCCAACACTGTGGAAGAGGCGTGCATTGGCATAACTGAGCTAGACTAAAGGGTAAATGAAACATTTTGTATTTGTCAAATTGCATTTATTTATACTAAAATCTGAAGATTGGTTCATATTTATAAAGTCACAATGGATCTATAATTGGATGCCCATCAATGAACCTTATTGTGCTGCTACTAGTGAGAGCTGAGGGCATGGTTTTCACTAAGGTACAGTACTGCATATGTAAAGATGTATTCTGACTATAGTTCCCCTTTAAAAAAACAAACTTCTGCCTAGTCCTATTAGATAATGCATATTCATGTAGAGCTCCAGGAAGCCCAATCAAGATGCAACTAGCAAAGACTACACTAAAACCAATACAAATCAGGATTTATCTTTAAAGATACATGTTTTAGCGAGCACTGCACATGAATAACTGCCATACCATTCCAAATGGCAAAGTTACCAGAAGAATTGAAAGGATTGCACTTTCCCTTTTAAAAATATATAAAAGCACATATTGTGTAATATGCCCATGTAACTTAAAATTAAGAAATACAATATACACTCACATACAGGGGGGAATTCACCATAGTGCGAAGTGAGGTCCGGATCCTTCGCCTCACTTCGCACAGACTGTTATGCGCTCGCTGATGTGCAGCAAGCGGACATCAGCGAGCGCATAACAGTCTGTACGAAGTGAGGCGAAGGATCCAGACCTCACTTCGCACTATGGTGAATTCCCCCCACAGAGCCTTGTTCATCTTGTATTTCTTAATTTTAAGTTACAAGGGCATATTACATTACATGTGCTTTATATATTTTTAAAAGGATAGCGCAACCCTTTCTTGTGGTAACTTTCGGATTCAAGTGGGTTTTAAAGGATCAGCCGCACATCCCGTCAGTAAGACGACTACCTTTTGAGACGCTGGGTTTTAGCTTTTTTAATCTTCTACTTTTGCAATCCAAATAGCGATTTTGTTTTTCTGGTATTACAGGTATCAGGAACAGTCACTGTAATGTATGGAATGAGTTATGGAACTTTCTTCATTTTTTTGTTTTGTTATAGCACTGTAACAGTTAAGCAGCCCAACTTTGTTTTACACATGGCTGTAGTTGGTGCATCACAGCTCTGACCACTATACATTCATCTAAACCACTAGTTTCTAAATGTACCTGACTAAAGGCTAACTGAACATTACTATTGTATATTCTCTATCTCACCAGGTGTGAAAACTGTATGCAGCACTTCCGAACTCATAGGTCACTTTTCAAGCACCTGCATGTGTGTTCGGACCCCACTGCTCAAACCACAAAGGCTGCCCAATCTGAGTCATCTTCAACTGATTCCAAGCCTCCAGCACAAGTGGAGCCAATAACAAACCAAACCAGTGTTATTCAGTGTGTCAGGAAGGAGGGTACACTCCCAGGTTCCAATGTTGTTCACACAACACCCATTACAGCATCTTCTACCTTACCCCTTCCTGAAGAGATACGTCCGTCAATGAGCTCATTGGTCACTCAGACTGCAAACACTTTTTCTCATCTTGACCCTTCCATATTTGTAGGCAGGCTTCCAAGCCCACCTTCTTCCTCTACTGCTGGCTCCTATCTTCCTTTTCTCCATCCTTCTGCATACCCCTTTTCTCAGGGCTCCGTGTCACAGCGGCTTAGGCCTTTCCTGGGGAACCAAGCTCTGCCTGTCTCCAATGCTGTGTGGAAGAAAAACCAAGGTTAGGCAGAGGGGTTTGCCCTTTTAATTTACCTTCTACTATTGAACCAACCAGAGAGTTCCATGTAACAGTACTCAAGGCTAAGCATGTTTCTTCAAAATCTGTCGTTCCTAAACAGCTGTATTCATAAGAGCCATTCTGGCTCCCTTTCAATCAGACAGGGATAAGCAGCAACAGCTGTCCCATCTTTTTCAAAATTAAAATTCCCAGCTTATCGTCCTTTCATCTCAGTTAGAATTGTTTAAAAACTTCAGCCTATTTTAGCCAGTTCCCTCCCAAATGGCCAAATCATCACCAATCCCAACTGCCACTTTCCTTTGAAATACACCTTTTTTACATTATCTGGGTGAGAGGGTTTATTTGATGTCAATTTTACTTAATTAGAGAGAGAAATATTGGTCTGTAATATTGGCAATTCTTTATTAAAAATATGTGAAAACATGCTGGGTTCTTGTGAATTACATTAATATGTGCATATTCATGTTTCTTACTATTTCCAGGCAGAACCATAGATTTCAAATTTCTATTTTTCCTACAGTCATTCTTTTAGAGGGGCCAAGATGGTGACTGGTAGCAGTCAGTCAATATATCTATACAGCCAAATGATAAATTGGTGCAGTAATGAACAGGGTATGGAGGCATTGCTACATCATCACATGGCACTACCCTGGCTGCTTTACAAAGCTTTCAACATAACATACTATTCTAATATCTCAGGGCAAATGGATTATGATGTAACACAGGTAAAAATATGCTCCAGCACAGTAACCTATGGCAACCATTCAGATTAGGGCTTTCACCACTCTAAATGCAAAAGATTAGAACAAGCTAACTATTGGCTGGTTTCTTTTGGTTAGTGTACAGCCCCTGTTCTATAAATCCAATTTATCAGTAATTTATTTTATTTAAAGGAAAATATAACCTAGTTTAGGAGTGTGCTACCAAGGCATGAAAGACTAAATCATGTGATCACCTGCATATATTAATAAACAGGTCTTGACCATATATATAACTTACCATTTCACACACCTATAAGTAATATTAAAAACTAAGCCTGTTTCAGAGCTACTGCTGCTTTTATGCTCCTTCCAGTTGGTGCAAGAAGGAATATTCACCCAGTTTTTCTGTTCTTGGAAAAACTTTGCTTTATTTTCCCAAACTCACACGTAAGTCATTTAGAAAGGAGCAGGAGACTAGATCGGGGAGAAAAACAAAATAATAATCAATTTAATATTAAATGATAATGATTATGAATAATTGGATCCAAAGGATAGTTTAAAGGTATGGTCAACTTCAACATGGAAAAATAATTGGATTTCTAAAGAGAAGATGCTGGACAGGAGGGATTTTAAAAACACATGGTAGGCACTTTTTCTCTCACACCACCTGACGTTAAAATTAGTCACTAAATTTACTTGTTTATATGCATACTTCATGGATTTGGTTAAAGGACCTGCAATGCCAGGAAAATAAATAAAAAAGAAAATCCCATTGGATTGGAACGACAGTTATTCCTACATAGTATTTCTAAAAAGGTTTTATTTGAAGTAGAATTTCAGACTTGATTTGTGTTCTCTCTCTGCGTTAGCTGCAGCCATCTTTTATTTGTTAAGTTAACAAAGCTCAACAATTGTTTTTTTTTCTGTGTAACTTTAGACAATACAATAAGCGCCCAGCAAAGCACAAATGATAAAACATGGCAGCAATCCATGAGAAAAGAAAGAAGACAAAAAAACTCTACTTCAAGGAAAATAAATAGTTTACAGCTAATGCATATGAATTACTGAGGCTGTTACTTGGCTGTTGATCAGATTAGATGCAAATGTCTTGGTGTATAGTCTTTAAAATGGAAGGAATTGTGGACTAAAAATATTCCTGACTTTAAGAAACCTTTCCTTTATTGAAATATTTTACAATATTTCTTTGTTTTTCAATATATACGTAGGTGGCTAAGAACGTTTTAAAGACTGGTGGTGTTGGTAGTTTGGGTATAAAATTATGATACTCTGTTGTTCTCCAAACTTGGCAGTTTAATTGCAAATGTTTCATCAAATGAGAAGACATTCTTGGTTGAGATACAATGTATCATGAATGCTTGTGTTTATATCGGTTTTGTGTAAAACTATGCTATGAAGTGATTGGTTGTTCCATTCATAAGATCACTCTGGTTCTGAGGGAACAGTTTGAATGCTGTGATTAATTGGTTGAAGTTAGTGTGTTAAGTAGCTGTCACGTATGACTATTAATCTCTGTGGATTATGTTAATATAGTTATGACAGGTTTGCTTGTGCTGACGTATTCACTAGTTTAGCCTGTGTACTTTTACTTAAGTCTTTCCCTTGCATTGGTTTATAGACTGTCTAAATCAGTATGTCTGTTTGCTGATTCACTCAAATACCAAGCTTCTAGGAATTCTCTAGCCTGTTTGGTCTTAGCCTGGGTAAGTACTTTCATGTTATCCAGATCTAACGTGTGTCCTTCCTGATCCTGATGAATTGACTTTAATGAGATTCGTGGCATTGGATCCTGTAGATTACATTTCTTTTGTTTTCCATATCAATTCTGTCTTTTGGTCTCAATAGCAGCTGTCAAAAGGTGGTGGATGGTTTGTGGGTTAGTACAATTCCATGTGGTTGAAGAAGTCTTGCGGTTATTTCTGATATATTCTTTACATAAGGTAGAGTAATACATCTGGTTGACTGTTCAGGAGTGTTTTGTATTCTTTCTTGATCATACAACATCAGATGAAATTTCGTGGATATCCATTCCAGGCAAATATACCTAACATATACTTCTCTTCACTCTTTTTTAAAGGTCTGGAGTACTGCAGTGTGTCTCTGCTTGTCGGAATAGAGTTTGCATACAGCTTTATTTTATGGCAGTTTGGGTGGTTGCTGTGGAAACTATCTGAGAATTTGATCAGCGTGGGTCTGTTTTCGGTAAACCGATGCTTCCAGTGTCCCATCTATTTTACGTACAAGTAATATGTCTAGAGTTTGTTGTTTTGTTCAACTTCTATTGTAAACTTGATATCATCAAAAATATTGTTAATAGTTTTATGGATCTTATCAACTTCAGAACATTTCAATATGATGAACGTGTCGTGTACATAACTGCACCATAGTTTGTGCTTTGTTCTGGGGAATGAGATTGTCTCCAGTCTTTGCATAACTGCTTCAGCGATGAACCCAGATATTGGTGTGCCTTTTACTTGTTTATAGATTTGACCATTGAACTGGAAATATGTAGATAAGCATAGTTCTACAAGTTTACAGAAGCTATCCAGTTTTAGTGATCCATCCAATTGCTGTCTCTCATCCAGAAGTTCCTTAAAGTTTCTTTGACCGAATCATGATCGATGGATGTGAACAGTGCTGTGACATCAAAGGAGATAATCGTTTTATCTGTTTCTATTTTGACACACTTCAGTTTTTCCCGGAATAATTGTGGGTTATTTATGGAGTACTGTGATTCAGATATAAGGGTGTCAGTTGTTTCCACAGATACTTTGAGAGATTACATGAGAGTGTTCCGGGAAGAGACATGATTGGTCTTAGAGGCACACCTTCTTTGTGTAGGTGGCTTATTGTATTAGCCTTCCCTTCCTTCCCTTGTCTATTTCAGCTGCTGAGCTACACTTACTGAATAATAAAAATGACAAACATTTTGCTGGTTTGAAGAGTTTCAAATGTTTCTCAACATGTTTAGATAAGAACTGAAATGTTTTTAACACACAATTAACCATAATTTCAGAATTCAACAAAATATAGGTTTATCAAAAGAAGGGAGTGCTTATTGATGAAGCAGTTATTTCTTTTTCCATTTTCAAATCCTCATTTCATGACATTCACAAGGTCATAAATAATCTAACAAGTTTCCCTTGGAATATATGTTATTGCTTCCTTGCCATAGAAACCAGGGTTCCTTTTTGTGAATTACTGAGGGCATGTTATCTTTCCATAGGATTCTATATTTGCCTGTCTGTTAAAAAAAGTCAATTTTATATAATGGTTTTGAAATAACTGCTGTGCTAATCCAAGTGGGATTTTTTTGGAGGGTGTTACAGACCCATTAATGGTTTTCAAGAAGTTGACATTTGAGATTCCAGAGACCATATAAAGTTTTAACCTTTCTCCATTCTAATCACAGATTTAAAAAGACATGACCTTGCTTCTTTTTCAGGACATGCAACCAATAGTCGCATCCTTTGGGAGCACACAAGGGATAGTTACAAGTGTATGCAGTGCACATTCTCCACTGCTTCTAGAGACCAGATGACCAAACATATTGAGGAACTTCACAAGACAACTTCATCAGCCCGACTGCAGGAAGCAATTGGTAGGTTCTAACAGAAGTTTGCATTACAGCATTAGCCTCTCGTGTCTTAAGATGTGTATTCATATGTAGTATTCGTTATGACTGCAGACGGAATACATTAATTGCACATTTGTTTTCTGCTGAAAATCTTTTTAGAACATTTAGGGGGGAATTCACCATTGAGCGAAGTGAGCTCCGAATCCTTTGGCTCACTTCACACATGGTGTTATGCACATGCTGATGTCCTGCATGCGGACATCAGCGAGCGCTTTAAAGGGATTCCAGTCTCGGCGAGACCAAAAGAGTTGCCTCACTGAGACTGGAATCCCTTTAAAGCACTTGCTGATGTCCGCGTGCAGGACATCAGAGAGAGAGTCTAGTTCAGCACAGTTCCACTTCACTGAGAGCTCTGATAAATATTCTCTATTATAAATGCCTAGTTTGACTAACTGCTGGCAAGCCCTCTCCAAATACCTACGTTAGTACCCAGTGGCACTGTCAAGTATTCCAGTTACAATGTAATGTGATCATATGACAAACCCATGTTTATATCAAAGTGCCCTTAAGACATGACCCAGGTAAGTGGAAAGTTACACCAGACCTAAAACCAGATTCAATGCAAAAGTAAAAAATAGCTAAGATGGCTAAAATAGCTAACATAGTCCCAATAAGGGTAGTCAAGGCTACTTGACCATTGATTTCTTTTACTTCAGTGCCCAGTAGTCCCATAACTACATTGTACATTATTTGTTGGTTGGGTTATGATTCTTATGCCCAATAAGACTTTAGATATACTGCTCAGTGCCAAGTGCTTTATAATTCCCAAGAAGCCAAGTTATGTTGTTTCCTCTTCTAGAACCCTTCTTTTACATTGTTCAAAGGTGTGCAACTACTGGCCGTAATATTTCCCAGGACCCACACTGACCATCACATACATGGCTTAGTAATACGTTTTTATGGCTCATTGCTCATAACTGTTTATAATATTGCTTGCTGCTTCAATTGCACATCACATGAATTACCTATGGTTAGTTCTACAGGCTATTCAGTGAGCAGTAGCCAGAGTTTTGATATTCTGTAGGCACATTACCCACTGCAGCAGCCCTATCATTTTTAATTCTGTTCTCTGACGCATTTGCTTAGTTATCTCATTGTCTCCAGTGCCCTATAGCCAGTGCAGTATACCCTGCAGCCAAACTATAGTACAATATTTAATTTGTGACCTGCAGGAGATAGTTGTGGCTGTAGCAATCAGGATACTGAGCTGTCTCGTTCTTCCCATTTGAACCAATGGAGCAACCAATGCCAGTTCTCCACCTGGGCAATTGTGGCTAATTGTCACATACAGCTTTTTTCATATGCGACAAAACATCTTGCACCACTCCCCCTTGCTCTGCCTTGTGCAAAGACTTCATTGAAAAATACAGACAAGGGTCATTTTCAGTGGTAAAAAGCCTAAAGGCTATATTTTTGGCCAGTGCCACTATGTTACAAGTCAGTAAAGTCTATAAGGACAAGTGAGAGGCATTTTGCTCTGTGTGTGTCATTAGCCTATGAAAAGATTAAGGCCAGGGTCACAATAGCTTTGCTGATTGTTTCATACGACAAGAACACCTGCAAATATAACTGACCACGTGTCAAATGCTACTGGTAACAGATATCTATTATGTATCCGTATATGCAAGTAAAGCAGTGTTTTACTTGCATTAAAGCAAAGTGCTATGAGTGTTGCAGGCTTGGTCTGTTGTCACTAGCACAATAGACCAGCGATTTTCAACCTTTTTTGAGCCATGGCACACTTTTTACATTTACAAAATCCTGGGGCACA
>WMED01028676.1:0-10406 GCA_019650415.1 Pipa parva | reverse complement strand
GTATACATAAATATATATTTAATCAGGGTCCCACCAGGTAGCAATGAGATGAGGATACTACTGGAGTGCAGCAACATCTTAGCTCCTTCAATCAGGACAACAGGAATTTCCCCCCTTAGGGGGATGCCACTGGCAGACATGGAGACATAAAATTCCTAGAAGATTTGTGAAGAGTTGCATGTGGAGCAGTAGAGGTTTTAAGACTAATCTGCTCTTGCTGAATACTTTACTGAGACTTTGCAGAAATTGTAAATCAACTGGAAGCTGAATCCCAGTAGGATCCATGAATCAAACTTGCTTATTCCGTGAGGGGTCTGAGGCTTTTTAAAGACACTCCAAAGGTATCAAATGGAATATTTTGATGTGGATCCTTTTCTGCTGGTCCGTCCCTGGGTGAAGAGTCTAATGGTCCCCTGTCCTTCATCTTTAACCCCTGCAAGGAAGTATGGACATTACTGCATGGGAACCCATGTCCCAGATTATCCCATTGATGGTAGGTGGCAGTAAAGAAGCAGAAGGCAGGAACATAATTGATTGCAGGAACAACAGAACTCTAACAAGGAAACTGAAGAGTAGGGACAGCAGAACTGTTACTTGTAGGAACTGGAGAGCAGAAACAGCAGATCTACAGGAACTGAAGAGCAGGAACAGCTAAACTACAGGAACAGGAGAGCAAAAACATTGGAGACACAATAGCTGGAGCAAAAGCAACACCTATTCTACTTACTACACTCACTTGTGATAGGTTTCCCAGGTACTAATTACTATTATGAGCAAACCAGCTGCGCCACAGTCAGTTTATGCAAATATAGAAGCCAGTGACGTAATGAAACATTTTCTTTCTGTAACCAACTGGCCTGTCAAGTGCATGTCTGACAACAGCCCCAAATTTTCCTAAAAAATGTCAAAAGGTAACAGGGGAGGAACTAGAAAATGGGTGGAGCTTACTATTAGTGGGTGTGGTTTGACTTTTAACCTAATTAATTTTCTTATGGTTGCAAGTTATGCAGTAATGTTATATCGCCCAATAAGGGAATGTATTTCTTCCTTAATCTAGCCAAGGTTTTGAAAACAAAATAAATAAACATTATGGTGTTTAGAACAACAATAAAACTGCAATTTTTTCAAACATTTTAATGTTATGTTTACTCTGCAGTGCCCACAAACAAATCCATTATTGTGACAGGAGTAATTATATCTGTGAACTTGCTAATTTGTAAGTATCAAGCCCTTCAATAACTTTTATCTCCCAATAAATAATGCATTTGTGTAAATCTGTTGTTTTTTTCTATTTCTTTCCTAGGTATGATATTTATATTTTTCCTCTGTGTAAGTATCATTCTTTTTAAAAGTAGTTGAAAACTTGGCAGGTTATTTCTCATTGGTGCACATTGCTACAAAAATCCAACCTCTGCTTAGAGGTAGAATAATTGTTATATTGCGCTGAGAGTGGACACCTTCCACTTGACAATTCCAGCTTGCACACTGTGATATAAATTACCCCAAGAGATTTGTTAAGACAGTGGTGACCTCTGGTCAAAGATTAACTTGTAAATGTGTGCAAGTAACACTGTGTACTTTAAATAAACAGTTCTACAGCACCATGAAATACCCAATACACAAAAGTTTATACAGTACAGATACACCTGCCTGTAGCATCACTATATTATACAGTCCTAGTTTGATCATAGAGTTCAGGGAGCAGCAAAATATAATAGTAAAAGGGGGAAGAAACTGTATTAAAGAGAGCATTAGTAGGCACACAATTTTGAAAGTGTCCCTGGTTCCTTTACCCTTCCAAGGCAGAGGTGGGTAAAGTTGGTTACTAATGAATTTCCTGCTGTTCACTCTTCCTCCTACCTTATTATTCCAGACTTCAGCCCCTAATTGTGACATCATGAGTCAGTCTCTGTTTCATAGTCCTTCAGTGGTGAAGAAAAGGAGGAAGAGCAGAGGCAGGCTCATGAAGAGCAGCTGAACATTTGAGCAAGAGGCAGCAGGTCAGGACATTCATCAGTAAATGATTGACCCTCATACAGCCCTGGTCTTCAAAATGATTTAGTTCTTCTTTAATGAAATATTACAGGTGAGGATATATACTTTATAAACACAGACACTATCATCTGATAAATGCTCCCAGTATCTCCCCAAGGGCTTCAAGTATGAATAGTAACATAGAGTTATGAATTTGCATCTATTCGCCACTTCCCCATGTTCTATTATTGACTAAACTGTGGCAAATATGAGACTAATTTGGGCATCTATGATAGTTGTGATCTTACAGAGCACTTCATATCACTTTGCGTGCGGGGTCACAGATACTTCAGCTATTAACTAAGCTGCAGAGTCTGGCAAAGGAACGAATGCAACTAGGGGAACTGCTCCAGATTCACTTGTTTGACTTTGCCACTTCAGACTGGCGAATTGGGGGGTTGATGGCAGGGCTGCAGTGCTGTGTTAGGCAACAATTATTTCAAAAGTGACAATGGAAATTGTGACAACATGACCTAGGGACAAGGTGACTTAGAAAAAGAATTTTTACAGAATACAGTTAGTGGGATATGCTGAGACTGATATTACTGCCCTCATCAGCAGAGACCCAGTTGTCCTGTGCCATGTTGTTTGTGACGTGATATAGAAGTGACAAAAGGTATAATCCAGATCAGGGCACATCCAATGCTTACCCAGGACAGCCAACCTTCTGCTGCTGAGGCTCTGTGGGCTGCAACAGATGCTTTCAGAGGTAGTTTTCATTTCAGGAGAAAATGTGTTTTCATTCACTATTCTGCATTTTAAATTGCATTGTTTGCTTCATTCTGCATTGCATTGTGGTTGGTTGTGGGAAATGTTCCTCTGACAGCCGAAATACTTGTGGGGGTTATTCATCAAAGTGAAAAATCATCAGGCATAGCAAATTCAGAAATTTGTGTTGCTTCGCTCTGACACACAAATAACATGCTAAACAGCGAAGAAGCAAATGGCTGCAAACACTATTCTCTGTATAGCGCGGCTAGTCTATCACTAGGAATTGTGTAATGATGCAAATTTGCCCAAGTGAAGTGATGTAATTTTCTCATAATTCCCATGAATCTGTTTAAAGGAGACAATGTCACTCTAGCTGTATTTTTCTTAGGTTAATAGCAAAATACTATTATTAAAGTATTATTAGCATTACTTTCTACTTCCTGTGTAATAGTATTCCTATTCATGTTGTCACTTGGTCGCTGTATTTTCTTTGTGTTTTGATTGTGCAGTCAAATTACGCCAATTAAGAACCTTTCGAGCAGTAAACCTTGGCAAATTCACCACTGTGATGCACTCTGAGGGGGTTATTCAATAAAGTCTGAATTGTTGCATATAGTTGTGAATTCTCCAGCTAAAGACAGTCACAATTGACTGCTACTGTGGCAGTCGTGGTTTTGCGATGAGAATATTGTCACAGTCACGACTTTTAAAAGCAGTCATGACTTTCCAATGAGAGAATTTTCACAGTCTCGAATTTTCTATGGTAATCCGCTGTTTAAGAATTCGACTGTCGAATTCTTACCTTAGTGAATAACACTCTGATGCTTAATAAATAGCTGAATTGTGTATGCAAAGAGGTGCGTAACCATGGGACTGTCATAAGTTGTTCAATTATCCACAAATTTGCCACACTGTAGAAACTAACAGTGTGATGAATATGCAACGAATGAGAAGAAACGTATGCGTTTCTGCGCAACTGTTCAGACTTTGATGAATAACCCCACCCGGGATTGTTAGGAGCTGCACTGTATGCGGCTCCATAGCCTCCTTGTTGCAGATCTATTTGGGATCGCGGCTGTTAGGAGAAGGGTCAATATTGCTGTATGCATGGGCCAATCACGCTGCAGCCCAGCACTCAAGAGAACGCTTCTACCCTTGTGGTTCCGGACTATTTGTCCCCAGTGGAAGAGGGGGCGGAAAATGACTCCCTCCATAGAAAAGGTTGATGACCCCTGTTATAGACAATCTCAGATTTAAAAACTTTGTCTTTAAGACTCACACATCCAGGGGCTTATTTATTTGCCTAGTGTAGTGACTTCACATCTGTCTGCGTCACTACGATCAGGAAGATGCAAATTCACTTCTCCTTATTCATAAAGCAGCTGATAGATTTGTCGAATAAGTGGACAGCGTCAGACTCTGTCGGATGCATAGTGTGGCCATAGTCAGTTGGGCAATAATGGAAAGTGGAGTAATGCGAAGACACCGCTGAATAGCCAAATAACCTGTGCAAAGTGATGCAAAGAGCTCCGTAAGTCCACGGCCATCGTAAGCATCTGAATTAGTAGCAAATTTCTCACATTTCAGAGTTTGTTAGATAAGTAGAGTTGGGGAAGTCACGAAAGGACGTGAATTTGGGTCTTTACGTGTTTGTACACATTTTAATATATACCCCCCCAGTTTCTAGTTAGTGCCGAAAATATAACAATGAGAGTGTCTTCAATCAGTGGCAAATGTATTCATTTTTTAAGGAGATGTAAAATCAAAAACAATTTTTTTCGATATTTTCTTTTTCCAAAACAAACATTTTTGCAGTGTATTGTTTTTTTTCTGCTATTGCTTCATGGATTGTTATTACCAGCTCCTGGAGAAACCATCACACAGGGCAGAGTTGTAGAAAAAAGGTAACGATTGTTGTTATTGTTGCAACTCGCTCTATTGTACATAGACCAGCAGTTCTCAACCTGTGGGTTGCGATCCCTTTGGGAGTCGAACGACGCTCTCACAGGGGTTGCGAACATGCTGCTGAAGCCGGAAGAGAACGCAGGTCCCTCTATATAGGGTTCCTGCGTGGTGTTGTCCAAATGTCATCAAGTGATGATGTTTTTCCCGAACATCATCACGTGACGCGATTACATCAGGCCAAAACGTCACGCTTGAAGTCAGGCCAGGGGGGTCACAGTGTCAACTAGGTTGAGAACCGCTGACATAGTCAATGTACTACTGAGCATTCTTGGGTCATTGACCCAAAGGTTTCTCCATGGAACATGGGGTACAATAGCTGGAAAGCAAAACTCAGAAAATATTAAATAAATCATTTCAGTAATTTAAATTAATGTTTGTTTTGGAATAAATATTACTTCTTTATTGTCCATGAGAAGCATCTGGCACAATGCAAAATAAGAAATTACAGATCATTTCCCCACAAATGTCTGTGTTTTTAATCTACCGTGCATCTGTCCAAGCCTTTCAGTAAAACTGGTTCTTTCTGTTTGGCTAATTCCTATATAAAATATGCTTTTCCCTTCCTTTACATTAGAGGGCTCCTCATGGTAACTCCATAGAGGTAAGCATTTTATTTGTAATCTTTATTGAAGTAAATGTTGTAACGACCAGTGACAGGGCGGTGTGATTCTAGCTCAGTCACGAGCCTACACAATGTCTCTCCGTCTCTTGGGTCAATTACAGTCAAAAATAAAATAAAATGTAAAAATAAATTTCAGGAATGTACCTCCAATTGGCTACTTGTCCTTTTAACCGCGAAGTGCAGCTTTCCCAGTTGGTAGAGAAAGACACTAAGCAGTACAGATGCTTTTCCAAAATGTTTTCCAAACTTTAATTCCAAATTCAGCTCAAAACACATGTACATTATGTAATATATTTCCAAGAGGCACAGTCTCATCCATGAGTACATCAATATCTTGGCAGGTTATAGTCCATAGATATAAAACAGTAACATTTAAAGGAGACAAAGAAAAAAAACAAAAAAGGACTGTTAAAATACTTACCTTATACAGAGCAGATTGATTACAGTCACAGCATGAGCTGTGCTGTAATTAGCCGGCACCTGATGCTTCCCCCGATGCCTCCTTCACAGAACCCCCAGGCCGAAAAAGGTTGGGCATCACTGGCTTAAAGGATAATAAAGGGGGCATAAGGTCAATAACATTATTTGATATTTCATTATTTTATCCAAAACAAACATTTTGGTTTCTGTGTTTATCTCTCATGTGTCTGGCTGTTCCTTTATAAAATAATAAAATATGCTTTTCTCTCCCTTTATATTAGATGGTTCCCCTAAGAAACACCCCAGAGGTAAGCACTGACTTGATTCACAAGCCTGAGATTTGTGAAAAAACAAAACAAAACAAAAACAAACAACTGGGCCTAGTTGTGACACTTGCCAGCTTCTGACTGGTTTCTCAGAATTCACAAAATGTTCAAATTACAGCCAATTCCTCCTGTTCTCACACTCCTCTCTGTCACCTGCTTCCTCTTCAGCAGTTCTGTTTGGAATCTTAAGGCAGAGGAATATTGAATTTTGATTGGTTCCCAAATTTCCAAAAAGAGCAGCTACAGTAACTATGCTAATATTTTTGCTTATGGATTTGATGCTTCTTTTTTTCTTTTTTTTTTTCAGATTTCACAACTTGAAGGTAAACATAAAAACATGACTTTATCACATTAAACAGGTGGAATGCTTTTTTCCCCTTAACCATCTCACTCCATTTCTTTCATATGTGTTTTGTTTCCATCAGACGTACTTAATTGGTGCTCACAGTAAAGAATAAATCCAGGATTCTCTCTTGAAATTTTCTGGGCGAAATTTATTAAGGGCGAAAGTTAAATTCTGATCGCATGAATTTTTACCGCACGAGCAGAATTTTGACCGCACAATCGGAATTCCGATTGGAAATCGATCGAAATTCCGCACGTGCGATTGGAAATCGATCGAAATTCCGAAATTGCGGTAAAAATTCCGCACGTGCAGAAAAAATTCCGATCGTGCGGAAAAAATTCCGCATTTAATAAATTTCGCCCAGTCTGTGTTCATTTCGTTGTGCAGATTTAATTTTGGGACTACTTACCCTTTACTTGGATAAAATGTTTCTATGTGATGTGTGAATTTACATAGTAAAACTAACAAGGCAAATTGCCAGAGAGTATTCTGGATTCATTCCTTATTGAGGGCACCATTGCACCATTGAGGGCACCATTGCACCATTAATGAAGAGGGATTTACCTCCATGTTTATAGTCAAAAAAGTGATCTATAATTGTGAATAGAAGGTGTCCTTCAAGGGTTTGGATATTTAGCTTGTGGGATTGTCCAATTACAGCCATTGGAATTTGCTGAGATGTGCAAATTGTTACTTCTGTACCATCTTCAAATGCAATCTTATTGGGATAAGCCTTTAAAGGGGCACTATAGTGCCAATATAAATTGCACACATACATATAAAACTCCTTTATACTAAGCCAATCGCTAAAACAAATAGTTAAAAAAGTTTAGTGAAGAAATAAAACTTGCCGTTAGTATCCCCGATTACTTTTCCTCAGAGCCGCCATTTTGTCCTCACACCGCTTCCCTTCACTTTCCCTCTTGCAGGGAGCCGCACCTAGCAATACTGATCCTGCCACCCAGCCTAGCACTGGTGGAGTGGGGGGATAGGGGCTCCAGGGACCCCTTCTTTTTATTTTTACAGGCCACCAACCCTAAAGGGGCCCAATGGGGCAGGGATTAGGGGGAAGAGGAGCACTAAGAACTAAGTGAGGGGTGATGTTGGGGGGAAGTGTGGGGGTCCCAGGGACCCCAACTAGATGGGGTTTATTTAGTTTAAACAAATTATTTCCATAGTGCTATTATTACAATAGCGCTATGGAAATAATTGTGTTTCAAATCATTTAACCGCTTACATTCTGGTTTGTGATTATAACGCTGGCTGGGAGTTGTTGGGGGGAGGTGTGGGCGTCCTAGGGACCCGTACTAGATGAGGTTTATATAATTTAAACTAATTATTTCCATTGTGCTAATATTACAGTAGCACTATGGAAATAATTGTGTTTTAAATAACTGCTTACATTCTGGTTAATGATTATTAGCAATAGGTGGGGGTGTGATGCTGGGGTATGGGATTTCATGTTGGGGTGGTGGGGAAGGTTTGGCGGTCCTATGGACCACCAGTGTAGGGAATCTTAGGGCTGCAAGCAATATCAGCAGGTATTGCTGAAGCGATCACACATAGGCATTGATTGCAATTGGTTGAGAGCTTAGGGAGTGGGTACCTAAAGGTCAGGCTATGTCGGGGGAAGTAGAGTGCATGTGAAAGAAATCAGAGGCTGGGGCTTGGGAAATGTAACTTGTGTGCAGGCACTAAGTAGAAAGTAGGGCAACACTCTCCGGGGGAGAAAACCTTTTCATGGAAAATGGGCCGGTACACGTCACCCACACATTTCTTGGTGCGGGAGTTTTCCAGTGCTGCTTAATGCCCAGGGGGGCGCCCCTAGCATTTTTTTTTTTTACAGTGCGGCCGGCTGGGAGGTTACTGCAGCCGCGGCTCAACTTTAAATCTCCCAATTGGCAGCTTATAAGGTGAATTTGGACTTTAACCAATAAGGCCCTGGAGTGGTGAAGTGAAACAGGTGAACTTGGAACAAATCCCCTAGTAGTTGAAGACTAAATGATGCAGAATACTCTGTAAGATCACGACTATCGTAGATGCCTGAATTGGTCGTGAATTGGTTGTGTACTTGGCTTTTTGCAGAGTTTGCTGAATAAGAGAACATATGGAAGTGGAGAATAGCCACCAATTCAGATCTTTATGTAGCAATTTGTAGTTTAGCCAATAACCCCCTTTACCTTTTTTAATGAATAAATCTAAAAACTAAATAAATAGGAATTATGCTCTTGATAACCACTTTATTTACTGTATTATGATAATGGTGATACTTCACCTAGAGGTTTTTTTTTAAAAGCATGTCTATTCAGTTTAATTAGGAAAGTTGCTGTTGGTTGCATTGTATCCCTGCACTCTATTTATGTATGAAAAACATTTGTAACATTAATTAAACTAATTTGCAGTGGGATGAGGATACAGAGTTTGCACACCTGTTTCATGCATTCCTGTTTAGTCAACACAAGACTTTAACATTCTTACATCTGAAATCCTTTTCTTATAGGCATCAATTTGGAAAATCATTTTCAGTATTTAGCAGATACAATTCAGTTAGATGACTTGATACGACTGATAAGAACACTGGAGGTCTCTAATGCTGTCATTGATGAAACAAGACAAAACTATCAAAACAATGCAAACGAGATCAAGTATCAGCTGCTGAGATTGTGGTATTATAAACATGGAAACAATGGAGCCCTTCAACAACTCATTAATGCTCTATACAGTCGTCATCTGAAAGACTTGGCAGATAGGTTTATAACACATCTAGAAGAAACAGAAAATAATGCAAATGAATGAAAAGTAGAAATGGTAAAGATTCGACCAAGACATTAGTTGGAAAGACTTTAACTTTGTGGAATATCGGCCACTGATATGGATTAAATCTAGCTTGCAAAAAGAAATTCATTGGACTTATGGATCTCAGACCAGATCTTCAAACATTTTTATCATTCTGGGTGCAAACCATGGATATTTATGATGGTGAAACTACAAGCCATTTACAGTTTTTTATGCTGATTGAGTTACCATTTAAGATGAATTATCCTGTCTAACTTATGGTTTTTTTGGAAACTGAATAGGCTAATATTTTAGCATGAAGATATAAAGAAACTGATGGTGCCCGAACAGATGTGTATAGATTCCTGCCTGATGGGGGTGATGCCTCCCCTTATCCTTGATTCCAATGTATCTGATAAATGGTGGAATTTGGAGTAGAAATGTGCCATGTATTACATATGTATGATTCCCAAAAAGGGAATCAAGCGTTACCAGTTTTTAAAGGGTATGAAAAGTTTGAATAAAACATTATTTTTCTATTTTTTTTAATCATATAGTACAGCAAGAAAACACGTGGAACATTTAGTGATGCTGTAAATAATAGATACGAAGAAAATCCCATACAAATATGGTGAGTGGTAGCGCTGGAAAATATAAATGAAGAGAAGCCATATCACGGCAACACCTCCAGTGTCTGTTTACCATACAGCACTCATAGTTCACATTGTGAATCCCTTAAATGTATCACACTAGGGGTATCCTCCCCTCTTCATTTATATTTTCCAGCGCTACCACTCACCATATTTGTATGGGATTTTCTTCGTATCTACAATATCAAAAGTGCAGAAGCAGGCACTTTCGTGTGGTTTGAGCGCAGGACCTTAAAAAGTGACTGTGGACAGTAATACAAGTAATTATAGGCGCTTCACAAGAGCATAGAAAATATTGTATATTGTTCATTGCATTGTTTTTTGTAAATAATAGATAAATGAATAACCAGTTGATAAATTTGCTTACTAGTTAAACAAATATAATACCCCAAAGTTAACTGGATACAGTTGATAATAAGATCGCCCCTTTTAACTACAAATAGTTTTCCTCTTTAATATATTGGCTATAGAATAACTGTTGTCTATAAACTGTGCTTTTCAGTTTAATGTAGTCCCTCCCTATGTACCAGGGGATTCTGTATACTTTTAATTACTTT
>WMED01028675.1:0-10142 GCA_019650415.1 Pipa parva | reverse complement strand
TATATATATATATATATATATATATATATATATATATATATATATAAACAGTTCCTGGTGTGTGAAAGAATCTCTGGTGCCTGTAATTTAAAGAGGTACAGTCACTGCTCCTAATGTAAGTGGGGCCTATGATCCTAGGGTGACTGGGTGAGCCATAGATGAATTTCCGCAAGTGGATGCATGTAAATGCCTAAAAAGGTTAAAATAGCATTACACTTACAATTCACTTTATTTGTACTATATAAAGCACTTCCTACTGTCTGTATTATAACTGTATTGTTATATTGCACAGTGATGCATAACTGATTAGAACTTTACATATAAAAATATACATACAGATATTTATACATCATTTTATAGCTGTTTTTCTTTCTTTCTTACCTGAAGCCCATTAATATGAATACAATTACATTCACTGTACTAATTTGTAATAAATACAAAAGCAACAAATATTGAATTATTTCTATGCGTGCCGGCACAATAATCACTGTTTCTGTAATTGGAAAATGATTACTTTGTTTCTGTTTAGAGGCTGGTGTCATTGTCTGATAATGAGTAAACTAATGTTTGTTAGATAATAATGCAGTTATTCTATACTGGATAAAATGGGATCGTAAGCATATAATGTGCTTAAATGCATGAATTTAGTAGAAAACTTTTTTTTTTTAGTTTTGAATTAGAATTCTGTATACTAATTAAGCAATTTCCAGGCATGGAGGCGACAAGCAAACATGAAAAATTAATGATATTTTGTTCCCAGCTCATTTGCAGTGTAAACATCTTGTAAGCATTTCAGGTGGAGAAAATGATAAAATACAGACTATGAATAAGAATGGGATTGTTGAATAGGAGTCTTTAAAATAAACAAAAATAAATGTATCGAGCATAAAGACTAACCCCTGTCATGCAGTTAAATAACAGGGGTTAGTCTTTATGCGCAATACATTAATTTTTTTACACTGGTTGGTCCAGAAGAAGGCTATGTAATGCCCAATCCATTTGAAGGAAAAACTCTTGAAGAAGGTAAAATAAAAACATCCAATCTGATTTCTTTCTCTGACACCCCTAACATTGAAGTTATATTCTAGCTTATCCACCTCATCTCTAACTTTACATAAATCAATTTCTTTATTTGCTCTTTCTACAAACTTCCTGAGTAAGTTCAAGTTTAGCTAATCTAAAACTTCACACCATCTGACGTTAGTCAACGTACCCTAAGGGTACATGACAACTATTAGATCTTAATAAATTATTCCTCTCCATGAGGGAGCAGTTGCCTTGAATGTTTTATCAACACATGTATAATTAAAACAGGTGAGTTGAAATATATGAGTATTTAAGGGTTGTGTTTGTAGTCCTCTGTAGTATATACTTGCGGAAGAAAGTACGTCCAAAACATGTCATGCAAGGCTTTAATTAAAGTGCACCTGTCACCTCAAAATTACAAATCACGATCTAGCAGGGATCTGATTGGAGGAGCTATAATGTCAATCATCATTTAGCCCTGTCCACCCAACCCAGGAAAGAAAAGGCAGGCTGATAGGGAAGATGACAGAGAGAAATGCTGTTTAAAGGTACATTTTAAAAAAATACATATATATTTACAAAAATGTTGATTTCATTAGTACAACCTACATTAGTATTAGTTTTTTGAGGTGACAGGTGCACATTAAACACAAGACATAAGTGTATTTTAGTACCGTTAATTTATCCCATTTGACCCTAAAAGGGTTCCTTTGCTCACATCTAATTGATTTTTTACATTATCAGCAGGTGCATTGAACATTCCAAACAGCACAGTTGATGATAAACTGTGAAATAGAAGTGTTATGGTAATCCTTTATGAAATGTATGCAATATTTATAAAGTATTTCAGGTTCAGTTACAAACATGAATAATACAACATCACTATGCATGCAATTTATAAATATTAATTCAAAGTGTATACTGATCCAGGCACCCACTAGTGGCAAGAGTGATGCACGTTGATGATCAGTGGTCTATTTAATGCATTGCGTTCAGTGTAGAATGTGTGTAAGAATGTTTAATAAAGCTGGTGTAGAGGGCAAATGTTTAGCCCTTTTGTGAAATAAATGTTGCAAGTAACTTTGAGGATTATATTTGTCAAAGTGCGGATTGCCCCATAGATGCTTGAATTCCCAACAATTCACCATTGCAGCTTTGCATATTCAGCAATGATTGTTATTTTCTGTGTTGTGGCTAATTCACTCACAGCTTGTGTCATTATGCTGACTGCGTATTTACATAACATTCTGCTACTTCTCTTTGCACATATGACAACGCTTCGAGCTTTTATCGTGTATCAATGCGCAATTGTCAACAGATACTGGTGTGAATATGTGGGTTTGACTTCACCAAGTAGGGTTTCCCTTACTATTCTTTTGTGAGGGGATTGTCTCATGTTCTGTTACATATAAAAATCCTAAAGTTCCCTGTTATTATAATACTGTTATTGTGTAGAAGATATTTACTTATGGGTGACCTGATCTATGAGTCATCCCATTGTGTTGAGTTTCATTTCCTTATCTAATAAGGATATCAGTTCAGTCTTTGAAACAAATCAAACTAAACTATGCAATTACAAACACATGGCAAGATGGCACCTGCATTCCATGCATAGCTCTGGACAACACCCAAGACACCTAAGACCTGCTGCATCTGTGCACACTACATCAATAAGAAGCTTACACAATGCATGAACTGATAATGAAGTATATTTTTATTGGCTTCAGCCTCTAATGTATCGGTGATTAATGCCTTGCTTTCTTATCTATAAAGTGTTGAACAATAAAGATTTTCTTCTGAACTCTCTGCCACATCTAGCATGAGGAAAGAGTTATGAACTGACTCTTTGTCTGTCTAATTTTTTTCCACTGTGCATACATGCTGTCTGATTGGGAACTACTAGTCTATGGTCTAGAGTGACACTTAAGACCTACCTTAACACTTTGACTCAAGGGGTTTAGAAATTGTGTCAGCCAAGCTAGGATTTGTCTGCCCTTAAAATGAATGTTAAAACATTTCTTGCTATTTATGTGACTATTTTCTAGCAACAATACTGGCAAACAAAACACAACAAAATGGTGACATTCAGGGCAATCCATCAACAGGGGCAATCTTCATAGAGGTCTAGTAACCATAACAACCAATCAGCTGCTAGCATTTACTGGTATAGAGAAACTAGAATCTTGGAAGGCAAATTCTGATTGGTTGTTATGGGGTTCTAGACCTCTGTAAACGATTGACCCTTTTTAGTGAATAACATATTAATATGTGCATATTGCCAGTATGTAGATTGATAAAGAAAGAGATAGCTATATTAGCATTTGTCTCCTTTAAACAGATCCATTCATGATGAATTCACTACAGTACACCACTGCTGGACTATGCTCAGAAAGTACTTTGCAACAATTCATAACAATTCTCTCCTTTGCTATGACAATACACTGTTTAGTGTATATTCTCAATTGACTTTGCTACAATACAAGTAGTTGCCTAGTGTGGCTAATTCACTTCAGCAGGCAAAATCCAATCAAAAACAAATTTTTTGTTCAAAATGTTCATCAAAGTGGAATCACATCACTCCAGCTGGGGCGAAATGTAATAAAATCGAAAATCGCGATATCGTTATTGCCGATATCACGATATTGAATGTTTTTTACCGATATCACGGTATTGATATTACCAATAATGCGATATCGCAGTTTTGTCAATATCGATATCACGATATGGAATTATCCAGCGATACTATGGATTTTTTCTAGTGAAATAAACAGATTAAACATTTCATTTGAATTTTGATATTGCGATATCGATATTGTCGATATCGCAATATCGCTAAACTTCCAGTATCGCGATATCAGCAATATCAATATCGCGATATTGTTAAAAATCATTCGATAACGCGATATCGCGATTTTCAATTTTATTACATTTCACCCACAGAAGTAAATTCTACTCCCAGTAGGGTGTTTGCCTTTAAGACTGTCACAAAATTATGATATTTTGTGTCAAAGTCAATGGAAATCGGTATAGAAAGTCCTGACTGTAGTAAAATGTGTGGGTAATTGTATTCTTTTTATTATGTGAATGAGTATGTAGACATTGTAAATTTGTAATTTGTAAAATGTGGAATTAAATGAATCTTAGCCCTTAGCATCTCTTCTTGCATTCCGTGTGTTGTGTGTTGGCATTTATATAACAAAATGTTCAATACTTATTTTCTAAGACTAAAAAGGTGAATAACAAGCAGTGTCATTGCCTCATTATTGTTCACTGAATTTCAGCTGTAACAAAATGAAATGAAATTGTGTACCATCAATAAAAGAAAGGAAACAGTAATTGCTTTTTCAATATTAATTGATTTCTAGAAAACAGAGCTTTAAAGGACCAATACCACCATAAAAAATAAATATTCTCAATTGAATCGGCATGGCAGCTCTTCAAATACATCACCTATAAAATGATATATTTAAGGTTGATTTTAAGTTTTTATTGATTTCTGTCTTTTGTTATCTAATGATAGCAGGCATGTTGTATGTTTTGGTTCAACCGACCCAGCCCAATCCTATTGTTTTATGTGGAGCTTTCGATAATAGACATTTAGCACAGGCGAAATTTACTTAACTCAGAAAGACCGCTGAGTTTACCGAGTGAAACTGTCACAAGATTTTTTTTTTGACATTTCATTTTCTATCTTGATTTTTTAGAATTTTTTTCAATGGAACGGTAGTCATACTTTACATTAGTAGCATGCCTACCTTTTTATTGAAAATTTTGAAAAATCAAAATAAAAAACACTCGATCTCAAAATCTTGAAAAAAATCAAGAGGTTGGAGGTCCCTGCCCCATAGAGTTTATAGTCTAAGTCAGGGGTTGGCAAACTGTGGCTCGCAAGCCACTTGTGGTACTTTAGCCGCCTTGTTGTGGCTCGGAACACACCTCTGAAGCCCCGCCCATGACCACCAACAGCTCTTCTGATTGGCCGTCGACGTCATGTGGTCTGGAGAGTGCGCTCTTCCAGCGGCTCACAAAATAGTTATCGCCACTGGAGGAGGGAGCAAAATGGCTCCCTCCTCAAAGAAGTTTGCTGACCCCCTGGTCTAAGTGATCTTTTTAGATCTGTTTAAAGAAGGCAATGTGACTCTAAATGTATCTTTTATTCATGTAAATATATTCTTATTAGGGAGAACTGATTATAAAGAAGGACATTATCATTAGCATAGGCCCGCCATCAGCCCCCTACTTAGCTACTTTGATCAAGTAAAGTCAAACTGGCGAATTTGGATTAGGACGTCTTCTCAAAATTTTATTGCTTACACACACACTCTGACACTAAAGTCATAGCCTAATTGCCCATGCATGCACATGCAAAGTGATGCCAAATACACGACCGTAGTAAAATGTCACATTGGTTGCAAATTCACCACAGCGCAAAAAATAACAGAGTTTGGTAATTACGCACAGTTGGAAAAGCGACAAACGGGCATGAATTTACACATGTATGAGCAGTCTATGCGACTGGATTTTGATGATTAACGCCTCCTCCCCATTTGTTTTACCATTTTTTATAAGTTGCCCAATGGGGGGCGCTATTCTCTTAGAAACGTCTATTTTATAAATGTTATATCTCTTGAGAAAATAAGTAGAACCACAGCTGCTGCTAATCCCTAATAAATAGAAATATTTATTTCTATTTATTATTTATTAATATACTCAAACAATCTACTCCTATCTTCTTTCATTTAGACTTGCAGAAATAGACCCCCGCCTTACAAACAACAAGTTGTTATATCCACTTCAAACTCAAATGACTCAATTTAAATAAAATAAACCATTTGTCGCCTGTCCTAGCACCAAGAATATCTCGTTCACTTGAATAACAATTGTATCCGCTATTGTTCTAGGTCCTTTTACTCACCCCAAACAATAGCGTACACTTATATACTCCCATTTTTACAGCTGTTCATTATTGTATACAATGACGTGATGTTTGTATGCTTGTGTACAGTTGTTCATCATTCAGATGAAATGAACATTCCGCTTTATTTTTTTTTTCTCTCCCTCTCTTTCAGATCTTGACGCATTTGGACAATTTTTTTTTTTTCTTTCTACCTTGATTCTTCTCCGGGGATTTGTTCTGTTGATTACATTTAAAATGCATTTGCTGCCTGACAAAGTGAATTGAATTTCTCACAATGTATGTTAAAAAAAGCTATTCCAGCAACTATAACGCAGGATCAAACAGCATGATAAATTCATCTAAATGATAAATGAAAGGCCCAGATTGTTGCTTATTTTGCTATTAAGTGTAACGGTAATCTAGGGTATAGCTCTACAGTTTAACAGAAGGGAATAATATAAGCCCTAAATGGGACTGCAGGGATCTCTCCTGGATTTACAGGTTCAGTGTATTGTCACTGTTAATGATAAACTACATTGCTATGGCCGGTGATACAGTTTGTAAATAAAAATGTAGGCAGAAGTTTACAATTGGCAAATGGTACTGTATCTCCCTACTGGGAGCAAGGTTTGTTGCAATTATTTTGACTTGGGCATTTTTTTTTTTTTTAAAAGCTGACATCGCAATATTCAGTGATTTAAAAAAAATATCCTTATTTATTGGCTTTTTATTGTGCGGATAAAGTAGAAAATCTTAAAGGGATAATAACATCAAGAAAAAAATAAAATAACACCCTTCTAAGTCACTTAGGGGTGTATTTAACGAAAGGTGAAATGAATTTGGCAACAACTTATTGAAGATAAAAAGAAATTAATGTCCATCATATTTTAGCCATTAGGTTTCTGTTTCCTAGCCAAAACTACAGCCGGAAGCCAAAGACTATTGGTGTATGTATGTATGTATGTATGAATAATGTTATTTATACAGTGTCACAAATTTACACAGCGCTGTACAATTCAGCAATACAAGTATAATACAGACATAGGAAAAGTGCATTAAACAACACAAGTACAATATCACAAGGATACTTCACTTTAAGTGCTAGGTTGTGGTTGACACAAGAGGTTGGAGGTCACTGCTCTGTAGAACTTACAATCTAAGTGGAAGGACAGGGCCGGTTTTAGCTATGGGTGGTGTGGGCTGTGGGTGGTGGTGGTCTGTGGGGGGGGGGGTTGGTTGCTGGTGGTGGTCAGGGTGAGTCAATGGGCTCCCTCATTTTTGGCGAGTGCTACAGTACCTTCCATAACAGTATCATTGCACTGATTTTGCCTTCCCCGGATATGTAGATGCTTTGGCTCTATCTCATGTGGAAATGTAGACGGATACAATTTTATTTGCGACAAAATCTTCTAGTTAACTGTAAGTAATATATCCCTCCATAATTGTCTATTTCAGTGATGTCTAACTGGAGGCACGAGGAAAGTATGTGTTTCTCAAACTGATTTATTTGGCTCCCATCCCTTCTAAGAATTATAAATACTTATTAACTATGATATCAAAATTTTAATTGGGTCCATCCCCCAACTTGTGAGTATAAAAAAAACATTTCTTTCTGTACATTTTTTATTTGTTTGAAATGTTCTTTAAATCTCCCATCTGTCACAGTAATTAATTCTTTTAAAAGAAGGCCAAAAAATGCTTCAGATATTTACACTTCATATATATGTCTTGGATTAATGCCTTGTTTACTGAATCTTTAGAGTTCACACAGGGTAAAAGTTTAGTTGTTTGAGTATCTTTGTCTATTTTCCAGTATTATTCCTATTAGTACTAGGTATAAGTGATCCTACCTCAAAATAGGTTGCGACAAAGAGTATCATGTTCCAAATCCTATAAAGCTGACTGTCTAAATAGATAACATCAATCAAATAACTTTGCCAGCTCAGCTCTTCTTCCTGCTCATAGTATGAAAGTACAGACAGTATGACAGTTATTGTTCTTTTTTCTAAATCTGTGTGAGCCTCATGCTGCACATGCAGAAAACTAGCAAGCGTGTCCCTCCACCAAAAATATGTTGGTTAAAAAAGATAAACAAGGAATTCCTAGTTGTCTGAAGATTTAATGACCCCATGTGAATTCAAAACACTTCATAATTTAGTCATAAATCAGTAAGGATCAAGAGACAAGGAAGATATTCAAATGAGGGTCTGAGGAGCCAAAATCAGATCAGTTCGCTCAATTCAGTTTGACTTTCACTCCATGGGGATTACTCATGAAGCTCCAAACAATAGCATAAAGGTAAGAATTTGCATCCATTCCCCACTTCCCAATCTTCATATATTTTTAAACTTTACGATGTGGCAAATTCGTGAGTAATTCCAAAGCTTACATCCATTGCAAACTTGGGGAGTTCTCCACGTCACACCGTGCACATATTCCAGTTGTTCATTAAGCGTCGGTATCAAAATCGCAAATTTGTCAAGGCATACTGTGTCACCTTCCTCAGTTTTGCTTAACCAGATCTAAGTGCCAGAATTAGGAGGATGATGGCAAGGCTTCTACTGTCCTCCAACCCCCCTGTCATATCCGCTCTCCCCCTACTGGCCAGGCTCCCTAACTTGGCATCATTAATGGTTTTAAACTGAGTACATTCTACAAGGGTGACTGGTATTGCTTATGAATTAGACTGTTTTGTGTTTGCAGCTTAGAAAGAAGGTCAAGTAATGCAACTTTCTATTATTTACAAATTCAAAATACACTTGAATTTGGGGCATATTTACTAAAAAAACATATTGGTTTTTTTTTACCGCTTTTACCCATTTTTCACCATTTTTGCCCGTTTTTTACCTCTATCGCTATTTCACTAAGACTTTTCCTACTTTTTTTTTTTTTATTGATGCCACATTTTGCCAGGCTGAGGATGGCGAAAATCTTTTAATCCCTATGGAGATGGGTTTGTAAAATTTTCCCTGCGGAAATAATTGGCGAATCGGTATCAATATTCGAGGGTCGCATTGACAATAATGTTAATTGCAGCAGTATTAGCACATCGATATTTACCGATACATTTTTTTTTCCGATTTTCATTAATGAGGGGAAAAGGAAAATGCGTAGATAAAAAAAATGGGCAAATACGGAGAAAAACAGTGAAAAATGGTGATATGGTTTTCCGACTTTAGTAAATATGGCCCAGGGCGAAATTTATTGCTTTTTCAAGTTTCATCAGGAGAATGATTTGAAGTTTCTCCCGGTAAGTATGGCGAGATTTGACTTGTGCGATACTTACCTTGAGAAGCTATTTTAATTAAATATAACCATGGAAAGGGTAGCCATACAATATAGCCATACAATATAGCCATACAATATAGCCATACAATATAGCCACACAATATAGCCATACAATATAGCCATACAATATAGCCATACAATATAGCCATACAATATAGCCATACAATATAGCTACCTTTCCATGGATATATTTAATTTAAAAAGTTTCTCACTGCAAGTATCACATGAGCCAAATCTCGTGATACCGGGAGAAACTTCAAATCATTCTCCCGAGTTATTAAACTCGAAAAAGCGCAAACGGCTTTTCCAAGTTTAATAAATTTCGCCCTTGATGCACATTTTGTGAAGCTATATTAGTAATCGTGTGACTATTACAGCAAGCAACTGTAATAAAACCAGAGGGAAAGGAACAACCCTAAGCCCCACAATGTGTTTTAAAATGAATACAAAAGCTTTAGTCTCATATTCTGTGTTTTATCCTTGTTCTTTGGGTGATAAAATGTAACGCTAAGTTACTAAATGCACTATGGCACGTTGATACTCTGCCAGCTATGCCAGGTCTGCTCAATCCAATGGGGGTCACTAGGGATACTAATAAAACACAATTTATGTAATGTTTGCTGTGATATACCTCAATACTTGCAGAAATACAGTGATACCTCGGTTCTCGAACGCCTTGACTTTCGACCAAATCGGTATTCGACCAGGAAATTCGAGAAAATTTTGTCTTGGAATCCAAACAAATATTTGGAACTCGAACAGCCGAACGTCCGAGATTAGCCGAGTTGAGCCGAATGGCGTTCATTCGGCCCAGCGCGCCTTGCCTGCGTCACCAGTGTGAGTCACGCTTTGTGGAGAGAGAGAATCAGACAGAGAGAGTCACGTTTTTGTGGAGAGAGTCACGCTTTTTGGTGAGAGTCACGCTTTGTGG
>WMED01028674.1:0-10406 GCA_019650415.1 Pipa parva | reverse complement strand
GCCAAAGAAAAAAAATCTAGGTCTATATAAACATTATTAAGATTAAAAAAATATTTTAGTGTATAGACAGACTGCCTGTTGTAATTCCTTTATATCCTAACACCTTATTTCATCATAATTTTACTTTTTTCAGAAATCTTGAGAAGACCCTATAATTTTATGAAGGCTCAAGACAAAGAGCAAATAGGGAACATGGCTATAGCAGCTGCTTTTTTCCTTACATTGGCGATCGTTGCCTTTTTATACATAAGATGCTGCAAAAAAAGGTAAACTTTGGTTTACTTAAATTTCTTTCTTTTTTTTTTTTCAAAAATGTAACTTTTACTGTTTTTGTTACAGAGAGAAGGATGAAGTTATCAGAGCAGAGGAAGGTAAAAATCTATAAAATTATATTGCATTTAAAGGGTTTAAATCAAGGGGAAAAGTAATATATAGTTAATTCTCTTTTACAGGGTATGAATAAAATGAAGGTGCAAATCCAGAATAAAAAGAATAATTAAGAGTCAAAAGAAGTTGAACATCTTACTTATCAGAAGTAACATCAGAGCTTATCCCATGGGCAGAATTTTCTCATAATAATGCTATCCATTAGTGTTGATCGATGATATTGAGAAAAGTTGAAAGCACAATTATTACAAATATCAGGTGTTCTCGATGATTTTAAAAAAATTGTATCGATAATCGTTATGAGTCTGACATATACATATAAAATTGCCGCCCTTTTCGGCGCTTCCTTCAATTTTGGTGGCCAGCAAATCTGGGCAGAGCACAACGGGGGTGGGGGGCGTGGGTGAACAACGTCACCACTGGGCTGTGTATAGATCTCATTGGCTGCTGAAATCACATGACCGTTTTTTATATATTTGGCTGCACTGGCTGCTCAGCTTCATTCGGTTTCACTCTGACTGTGATTCTGTGACTAGAGCACAACGCATTGCTGTCTCTCCATAGCTTTTTTCAAAGCTCTGAGCCAGTTTGCCAGTGATTAGCAAGCTTAAAATAGATCAAAATTAGATAGATTTAATTTAGTTAGAGACTTGGAAAAAAACTCTAGCGATCTTACTGCTGCAGTGGGAAGGAGGGAAAAGGTGTGGTGGGGGGGAGGTTTGCTCCTGCAGCAAAACCTGTTCTCCTGTCATTCTGCATAGGTTTATTTCAATTTTTTTTTTTTGGTGCAAATAGGGCACTGGTTATTGCTCTGGGTGGCAAATATTTAATTGGAACTCCTGCTTGTTCTCTGTGGTTGCAAAACATACTTAAACCATATAACATAGCAAATAGTTTTACAGGTGACTAAAACTATTTTTTTGGTGCACATAGCGCACTGGTTATTGCTCTGGGTGGTAAATATTTAGGGGGTTATTCAGGAAGCTCCGAAGTGAGGCGCGTAGTGCTCTCGCCGGGAGGGGAATCCCTTTAATGCGCATGCTGATGTCTGCGTGCAGGACATCAGCATGCGCATTTCAGTTTTTCCGAAGTGAGGCGAACACTACGCGCCTCACTTCGGAGCTTCCTGAATAACCCCCTTAATTGGAACTCCTGCTTGTTCTCTGTGGTTGCAAAACAAATGTAAACCATATAACATAGCAAATAGTTCTACAAGTGACTAAAACACTTTACATCTTCCAAGCAATACCTCTGGGCATACCTCCTGGCTTCTTCAATAAAGCCAAAAAAATTATAAATAAATATGTGTGGAACAATAAACACCCACAACATTGACAACACCCAACAAAATCTTCCCCAATCACCCGGATAATTGCTGGAGATGTAATCTCCCAAAAGCAGATATCATACACATATTTTGTACATGCCCTGAGATTCAGCTAATATGACAACAAATTAAAAATATTATGGAACAACAACTGGAAGAAGATCTGGACATTTCCCCCCAAGCAATTATATTACAAACTCCAACAACTAGCTTTAAACTGTACAAAAACTCCCTACAAGCAATATCCAACAGTGTAACTAAGCTACTAATTGCATGAAATTGGAAGAATAAAAACCCTCCATCCATCAAAAACTGGCGGGACAAAATGAATGAGATATTCTGCTATGAGGAACTTATAGCACAAGATCCTGAAAACCACCAGCGCTTAACATCTATTTGGTCACTTTGGATGAAGTTTCAGACTTCCCCCACATTCAATTCAATATAACAATAAAAATTCATATATAAAGGGACACCCCCTGGAGACCTGCTTGGCTTTTTATATACTTAGAAAGAAAGTACACTATACAACCAGACAAATATGGGATTTAACCCAAACAATATCTGAATGGTTTCTTGAAAAAAACTGTGTTTCCCCCTCACCCCCCCTACCCCGATTACTCCTACAAAGTGTGTTACCCCCTACCCGACAATCCTCACCCCCAAAAATAGATGATCATAAAAACACAAAGTCTTAGATGTTTAGAACCTTTTATTTGCTGTTTGAAGTTTACATATATGCATGCAAAACATACAATGTTGATGTCATACATGTTAAATGACAAATGTATTGCAACATGTTTATTGCATTTAATAGAGTCAAAAAAAAAAATTGAAATAGCAAGAAAGTGGCAGACAGAACTAAAGGGCCAATTTGCACAGATCCTAGAATTTTCTATTTCAGCAGTTCTCAACCTTTCTAAGACCGCGACCCCCGCTGACGTCACCGCGCCGTCATCACCGTGCCATGCATGATGACGTTTCAGCCGAAACATCATCACGTACGTGCGTCACATAGTGACGTTTTCGGCTGACGTCACCCCGCAGGAACCCTTATAAGAAGGGTTCCTGCAGGTGCTTACGGGTGTCGACACGGTTCTCGACCCCAGTGGGATGGCCTCGTGACCCCCGCTGGGGTCGCGACCCCCAGGTTGAGATCCGCTGTTCTATTTGAAGAACTGTTGCAGCTATTTTAAAATCATAAAGGAAAAAAGCAAAATAAAAGTACTGCTTGCTAATAGAGTTAAACTTTTCAAAGTATTGTTTCACTTCACAACTGACATTAGAATAAAGTTGTAAATTAGAATTCCTTTCCTGTCTTTGTGTTCACCCTACAAATATGCAAAAGAGGCGAATTGTCACACATTTAGGCATTTATAGGACAATGTCAGTTTAAATATGCCCCTTTGTGTTTACTGATTTCCTCTACCAGCTTTTAGAACATAGTTTTTACAACCTTCTTCTGATGAGCACCAGAGTTATGTATCCCTTTCCACTTGCTTCATTTCCATGACATCAACTACGTCCTCCAAAACTGCTGAAGAACTGAACCAACTCCCTTTTCTTTGCAAAAGAACATAAAATAAAGAAATAATCAGAAGTTTATTAAAATCCAGTGTGCATTTTATCAGTCATATATAGCATAAAGAAAGTTCTTAGAAAAAGAACTTCATTCCATTTCACTCATGAGATACTTTGCAATGGATAATGGTTATTGACTAGTCAATACTTGAAATTCAGGGCTCTAGATACTGTTTAATATAGAGTTTTAAAGGATACTTTTAATAATTCATAGAACATACAATAGATCACTTCTGAACTAAAAGGGGATATCCTTATGTCCAGTTATCCTACTACATCTTAGGAACCAGTTTTTTTTCTACTTGTGACTACATGTAGATTCTTAGGGGGGAATTCACGAGGCAACTCTTTTGCTCTCGCCGAGACTCGAATCCCTTTAATGCGCTCGCCGATGTCCGCGTGCAGGACATCAGCGAGCGCATAACACCATTTGCGAAGTAAGTCGAAGGATTCGGAGCTCACTTCGCTGAATGGTGAATTCCCCCCTTAATGTTTGGGTGAAGTCATATGATAGTTTTCAAAATCTCTTGTCTGCAGAAAAGACTCCCCCTAGAGCAGCAGAAAGGAAGGGGGGGATTTAACAGACTGAGTGAGGAATGCAGGTGTAAGCTCCTCTAAGGTTAGGACAAGAAGTGAGATAGTGCAGGGTAAGCTGGGAAGGAGAAGGAAGCCAGAGAATAACAAGGGGCAGAAATCATGACAACTCAGAATATTGAAGCATTACTGCCGAATTCAGGCAAGAGGCACTGCAGAGAAGAGCTGGCTGGCTGCAGGAGCATTTGTTCTCACTGTTAGCAGACTGGCACCCAACACCAGGGCACCAAACTGGCTCAGTCCACCACCACCAATGAGACAGGCCATATCCAGGAGAGAGCATTACCCTGAGCACCGGCATATCACTAACACTGAGCACCTGCATAATAAAAATGCATGTGCACTCCACCAATCACTCTCCTAAACCACTACTAGGGCCAGTCCACAGATTGACACCTCAGGGAGGAATAACCCACCCACATGAGCACATGATGAACAGCCATGAAGCACCTTCAGGAGCCTATTCAATCCCATCCTCAGTGTATTGTTTTATTTAAGGTTTTAATTGTAATGCTAAGGAATGACTTAACAATGCAGCTGTCAAAAGGTTTCAATTATGTCCATATACAGATGATAATCTCTTTGAGCCTCTGAGGGTATGATCTCTATACTAAGACAAGACTATTTAAATATCCATAAGACCTTTGTTTTCTGTATCTTCATCTTCCGTTGTAGATCTGAAAATCCATTTATATACTAAGCACACACTGTGCTAAGACTGGAGTTGAACAGTAGGCTCTTGAAACCTGCCAAGAGAAGGAATATATTTTAAAAATATAGTAAATATATCCAGTTCTCCAACCTCTTCAAATTCCAAATACCCTATCTTAAATAGGCAAAAAAGCATGTACAGATTACTCCATTAGTGTTCACAATGACAGGATTAAGTTACTTTAGGACCAACTGTCTGTTGTTGCCTGGAGGCATATCTACAGTATATGCCCTTGAGCCTTTTGATGGCTGCATCTGGCTCTTTGACTGTAACTAGAAGTGCTCACATGCAAGCACAGCTCGTTACAGTCTGCTGGCTAATCACCTGCAAGTGCTGTAGAGAGAAAGCTCTCTAAGTGTTTTCAGGTTGCTAGCCAATCTGGAGCCGCTGATGTCACATATGATGTCAGCAGCTCCAGATTCTAAAGGGCTGAGGGAGCTGCACGTATATGGTTTTCTCAGCCCAAAAGGTTGCCAACCCCTGCTTTAGAACAACAGTTGACATTCTTCTATGTAGTGGGCAAATAACCAGGTGCAAATCTTTTAAGAGCAAAACAAGAGAAAGAAACCTTATATGGTGCACTCAGATTTTATTTATAATAAATACATAATTTCAATATAAAAATATATCAATAAACAATAAGCAGACACACATAAGGAAATGTGGAGGTATAGGATAAGTAAAAACAGTTAAAAAATCTCTTAAACAGAGAAACCTAATTGCTGTACCTGAATCATTAATTAATCTAGGCTGGTAGTGATATCAATATAATTCATTTAACTAAAGATATAATTAGTAACATTAGTTTAGATTTAAATATCTAGTTAAAGATAATAAATATCTCGTTTAAATTAGATTGTTTACAATAGCAGTCTGTGTCGAGTAGGCAGTCAGGAAATAATTGCTGTTGGTAGAAGGCAGCTCAATCACTCATATGCGATGTGAATTAGAATATCATATAAGTCAGAGATATAGACATTTAGTTTGTCGGTTTATAGATATTCGATCAGTCTCAGAGTCTAAAGACAGAGCCGATGACTGCAGCAGTACAGCAGTAGGAAGGGAAGGATCCGCCGGACGCGTTTCGCCTGTCAGCTAACAGGCTTCATCATGCGGCAAATGTTTTACTAGCTGAAGCCACATATTGGTTATTCAGGTGAGAACCTCATATACATTGTATATTTTAGTGTTATGTCAATGTAGTTCATCTTTGTGCTAACAATTTTGCAAGATAAAAATTGGGGGAAAAAAGCAAAAAAACTGGAAAATTCTAAAAAGCAAGAGACTGTACTGCTATAGCCTAGTAAACCATGGGAAGCCCAGAGAGACCTGGATCCATGCAGCACAACCATAACTTTATTAGTGGGACACTGGAACAAAAATGTTTCTATGGTTTTATTTAGTTCCCATTTAAAAATTCTATCTCAGATTAGAAGAGTTTAATCTCCTCAAATTCAAGAAGTATACTTCTAAACATTTCCAGTTTGCTATCAGTTATATCTCTAACGTTATCCTATCCCTTAACGAGGCAGATAGGGGACAGTTAATTTTGAGTAAATACACTGAATTAAAGATATGCATGGGGGTTATTCTCTAAAGTCTGAATTTTTGTATTGAATTCTCAAAGAGTGAATTCCCATAGCAAATCCGTGACAATTCTCCCACTGTAAAGTCACAACTGCGACAATATTCTCATTATAAAAAAGTGACTGCGACACTAGCAGTCTATTGCGACTGTCTTTGGCTAGAGAATTCACACCTTTACGCAACAATTAGGACTTTAGAGAATAACCCCATAGTCTACAGGAGTTCTAGTTGGGACCTGGCACAAACTTGTTTTTTGTTGGCTCTAGCTATCATAAGCCAAGGTTAGTTCCCATTATAGCTGGTTATTGGTTGTTGAAAAACTATTCTTTTTCAACACTATAATAACCTGGATTCTGAGAGGGCAATTTGGTAGTAGGATTTATCCAGCCAAGTTTGAGACCCCTGCCATCGTGTTTACAGTGCTGTAGACATTTTCCACGGCGCTGAACAGGGAATAGTGAACAGCAAATTACATACAGATGTAATAAGACAATACATAATGACAACCTGTCAATAAGGGCTCAAAGGCTGGTGCTCTGTCAATAAAATAATAAATATGTCAAGACCTGAATGCTATTTTGATCTCATTAAATTTTTCTAAAATATAGGAAAAGAATTTTGTGGCATACATATAAATGTTGCTGCAAATAGACTAATGCGGAAATATTACAAACTGTTATTCTCATAAGCATCAAAGCAATTAAAGTATGAAAAATAGGACACAAGCACTGTGTCCAGGTGCCCTGATTTCAGTATCTCATGATAACAAAGTCATTTTGGGCAGTGCCTTGTAATGAGCAGAATGTTCAGTTAAACCATATTGTATCTAGACTTAATTAGATTATATATTATAGTTGTAAAAATACTGTATTCGTTCTCCAATAACATTGCAGGTGTACTCTAAAATGTCAATTGCAGTTCTGTGAAATTGTTGACAATCATATAAGGTCTTGTTAATATTTAGGATCCACCAATACTTAAAGGGGCACTATAGTGATGATATAATTGCACACATACATTTAAAACTCTATTATACTAAGCTAAATGCTGAAACAAATACTTAAAAAACATTTACGAAGTGAGGCACGTAATGTTCGCCTCACTTCGGAACAACTGACATGCGCATACTGATGTCCTGCACGCGGACATCAGCATGAGCATTAAAGGGATTCCCCTCCCGGCGAGGAGACTCGAGTGCTCTCGCCGGGAGGGGAATCCCTTTAATGCGCGTGCTGATGTCCGCGTGAAGGACATCAGCATGCGCATTTCACTTGTTCCGAAGTGAGGCGAACACTACGCACCTCACTTCGGAGCTTCGTGAATTCCCCCCTTAGGGAAGAAATAATATTTGCCATTTGTTTCACTGTTTAGTTCTAGTGACTGCTGACATTTTCCTCCCCTCTCCTTTCTCATTTGCAAGTCAAGCAACACAGGAAGAAAAAGCTGCCTAACTGCTATTGGCTAAACAGTGTGCTGACCTTTTGGCCTCATAAATGAAGCATTGTTTATAGGAGATTGCAAAGGCTCCATCTTGGGAAAGCTAATTTGTGCACAGGCAATAAGTAGTAAGTAGGGCAAAAATGTCTGGGGGAGGTTACCTTTTCATGGAAAACTGGTGCTGCCTACTCAATCATTCTGCATCACATGAAACAACTACTGGGGAGAAACACTTTTCACTAAGGTACAGCACTGCATATGTAAAGATGTAATTTCACTATAGTTCCCCTTTAAATACCTATATACTGTATAGATTTAATAATAAAAGTTAACATATTGGGGTATTTATTGAGTTTCCAAAAACAAATAGAGAAGTGTACTGTATAAACAGAGCAATCATTTCCTGACTAACCCATAGTAACCAATGAAAATGTAGCATTCAGTGGTATAGTTGCACAGAACTACAGTAGAATAATAAATGCCAAAGCCAATTTCAGATTCTTTGATATGGATCACTAAAACTCATTAAATAATTGCATCTTTTCTATATACATTTCCCTGTAATTCTACCCTGTTTTGATGTAGTCCTCATTTCATTTTTGCCTCTCTTGCCATTAATTTAGAATTTCGCTATAACTTTTCACTAGAGTCTTTGGGGGTAATTCAGCAAGGTGCGAACTCACCTTGTGATGCTTCGATTCACTTCGCAAAAATGGTTACGCGCTGGCTTCTCTCCTACATGCACATATCAGCGCATGCTTTAAAGGTATTCCAGTCTCGCGAGGCGACTCGAGTGGTCGCGAGGAGACTGGAATAAATTTAAAGCATGCGCTGGAGTAAGCAGCTACAAGCTTTGCTATAAAACACACTCTAGACCAGGGGTCGGCAACCTTTTGGGCTGAGGGAGCCATATATGCTAATATATACAGTATGTTATATATTAGTTTAGGAAAATTAGATTTATACCAGTTTTGGAAATTTCTGCACATTAACTACAGATCAAAGCTGAAATGGATAATTTTTTCACTCTTTGTGTTGCAAAGTACATGTTCAACAGTTAACATTTAAGCATTGTGAATTATCATAAGAAAGGGCAATGCTGCCATTTTGTCCTGTTCTGGCCACTAGCATTGTCGCTTAATCAACTTAATCAAAAAACGGAATACAAACAGGTACTTATTTAGCATACAAAAATGTTAGTAAAAGCGCTGAACAGCGTATATGAAAGGTATGCATATCGTCTTACTCCTGATGAAGCCACAGATACTCGCGTAGAGGTGGTGAAACGCGTCGAGTGCTACGCAGCTGGGAACAAACAGGTACTGCATACCTTTCATATACGCTGTTTAGCGCTTTTACTAACATTTTTGTATGCTAAATAAGTACCTGTTTGTATTCCGTTTTTTGATTAAGTTGTTCCAGTTAATATATCCTATAAGGAGGCACAGCACCATAACACTGTTTGTGGGGTTATCATACATTGGTTCCCTTCATGTTATAGCAAGTACAATGTGCTTTGGCAAGCATCTATCTAATGCCAATCCATTTTTGTAAGATATTGCTTTGGTGTAGAGTGTGTGACCTCAGAAGGATATATATACAAAAAACTGATAATAACTTATTTTTCTTTTGTGAAAAAGTTTTTTAAGAAAAAGTTTTTAAGACTGTATCAATATTTTTGTCTTTTGTTTTTGGAAATAAATCAATATTTTTTGGATATGAGCTGACTTGGTCTATGGAATCTGATGTCTGCAACATTAACCCTGTGAAATCCATTTAATGCTTAAAGCGCTGTTTTCAATTATTTCTGGTGAGCATATAAAAATCACCTGTGTGATCTGTCTACACGAGTTTTGGGTGTTTTCACATTTGATCTTTTCATTGCACACATCTACACACTGGGTTGTGGAGGTGTCTTTTGGCTTTACTGTTTTAACAGTATAATTAAAGGATAAAGCACTATAGTGCACCATTTGCGCTTCCTCCTCAGATATTTCTGTTTCTATTTAAACATTTAAAAAGAAAAAACCCACCAAACAATAAATAAGTGACACATAAAAGAAAATACCACTATTGTGTAGTTTAGAAAGAGTACAGTGTGAGAGGGAGAAAAGGATTGTGATTCCCTCAAGTGAAATTATGGTAGCTTGTTGTAGTTAAATGTAAGTGCACATCAGGCACATTCACCTCTCTCTCACACTTTATTGCTGACTTTAATCTGCTGGCTTTTCCAGCAGTGGAAAGGGGTTTTTTATACCCTGTGAATGGATTCCTACATGCTCTATTCCTGCCTGGACCATTTGTATGTATGTATTTATTCATTTATATAGCGCTGATATATTGCGGCGCACTTTACAGAGATTCATCATTCACTTCAGTTAGCAACTGATTTATTTATCTGGTTTTATAGAAAGCAGGTGACCATTCTCCATTCAACAGTGAAAATCATCACTTTCATAGGTTAAAGTTTCTTTATTTAGAAGTTAATTAACCCATAAATATGTTTTTAGATTGAGGAAAGAAACTGAGCAAACCATACACTCAGTTATTCTCTACAGGTAGTGAAAACACATGGGCAAACATTATAGCAATCTCACAGCAATCAATCAGTGGCTGGTTTTCATAGTTTAGGCTTCCTTGTTGATATAATTAATATAAAAGTATTAACACTTATAAAGGAGACTCAGGTATCTGTACTCAGGCACATAACCCGCACTGTCCGCTCTCACACCCTAAGGTGAGCTACCCAGGCGCATAACCCGCACTGTCCACTCTCACACA
>WMED01028673.1:0-10406 GCA_019650415.1 Pipa parva | reverse complement strand
CCATTGGAATTGATTTATGGACAAAAACTTACCGCAGCAAGTGAGTAAATCCCTACATATTTTAACTACTTTCCTGTGTCTATATTATGATTGTCTAGTTGAACTGTACAGCACTGCAGAACTTAGAGGCACTTTATAAATAAAAATATACATATTTACATGAATAAAACACATTGGCTGACAATTCAAGATTATGACTAATCACCAGTGCCAGTAGATACCACATTGTTATACAACAGTATAATAATAAACCAAATGGCTCTGATAAATCAACGATATAGCTATGGAATCAGAAAAAAAATTATACACCTGCTAGGTTCAAAACAACCTCAAGGAAAACCATAGATCCAGTGTTAACCATGAATACCTATAATGCAAATACTAAAGTATAAAGAGTATGCACAATAGCTCAGCAATGATAGTACATATATAACCAATGGCTTTCACAAAGCCTAGCAAATGTTAGCATCCTACCTACTTATATACTGTCCACAGATGCAAAACCTCAACATTAAAAGAAGCACTACAGTATGCACACCATTTACACAAGTCAGTTAGAAATTTCTAACTTTGATATAACCTTACTCAGCCAGGCTTCCTGTATAATATTTGTATCCATTACTGTTATTCTTACCCAGTGCACAACTTTTAGCTGCATTGTAATCAGAAACCTTATTAAAATACTAAATTAATTCAACTGTCAACAAACAAATATCAGTGCCTCAATGGCCAGAATCAAAGTCTATAATACCATACCACTGTTCATTTTTAGTTTATCTTGTTTAGCTTTAATATCATTCCAACTGCATATGAAGATTAAGTGATATGGAGAAAAATGACATACACAGATTTACAATAACCAGTAGTTGAAGTAGCCCAGATGCTCAAATATAGTGGAATCAAGACATCTCACTTTCATAACTATACTGCTATTCCACTGAATGTAATCTATTGTAGCTTAGTAAACTCAATGTATACACTACTATCACAATCAAGTGGTTGAGTATGCAGTTTGAAATCGGGTAATAAATACAAACTACCCAACTCATGTCTGGCATTCTCTCATAACTGCCCATTCATGCTACAGATAGCCAAAGCAAATGATCGAAAGTAATGTGAACAATTAGAGATGGCTGAATTTCTCAAAAATTCGATCCGCCTTGTTCGCCGAATCTTTAGCAAAAGTTTGGTTCATCCCGATTAATTTGTGATGAATCGAGTTAAAAAACAGCTATTTCCAGGCACATAGGCATAAATGGAGGCCATAGGGATCACTTACTAATTAAACTCCATCTAGTAGGTGTCCCTGGGACCCCCATACCTCCCCTCACTATGCTCTGATCCTCACAAACCCACACACAGTGAAAAGTTTGCAATTAGAAATAATCATGCCTCAGTTAAACTTCATTGGCTATGATACTGCACCATAACACAATCACATGGAGGAACTGGGCTGCCTTTTAAGGAGAAAAAACTCATATAGCCTAGTAAGTCCCTTAAGTGTAAGCATAAAGAGAGTAAAAAACTACTCACAAAGTGAGTGAAACTGGGAAATTTGTTCAAATTAGTACAGTATATATATATATATATATATATATATATATATATATATATATATATATATATATATGTACATATATATATAGATAAATAAATAATCATTCCTGTTCCCAAGTCCCACACCACCTCCGAACCCAACGACTTCCATCCTATAGCACTAACCTCCCTCGTCGCAAAGTACCTGGAGATATTAGTGCTATCCCACCTAAAATCTAACCTACCTGTATCCCTGGACCTGTACCAGTTTGCCTACCATAGGAATAAATCTACCGAGGATGCCATTGCTCTGTCCCTACACGAGGCCCTATCGCACCTTGAGGGCAAAGACGCGTACGTCAAGATGTTGTTCATAGATTTCAGTTCTGCTTTCAACAGCGTCATGCCATCCAAACTGATCCCAAAGCTGGATCTCCTTGGAATAGCTACACCTCTGCAAAACTGGATCCTCCACTTCCTGACAAACCATTGTCAGATTGTTAGGATGAATAATTCCCTTTCTTCCACCATCAATCTGAATACAGGTCTGCCTCAAGGATGTGTGTTTAAAACCCTTTCTCTACTCCCTTTTTACCCACGACTGTACCCCTAAACAGGATACCAACCTCATCATCAAGTTCGTTGATGATACTACTGTACTGGGCCTCATAAAAGGTAATGATGGTTGTAAAAAGGGAGAGAGGGCAGTGAGCACAGGAAATTGATTAAGAAAATAGTAACCAAATCAGGTGCAGCCCATGGGTAAGTGAAGAATAATGTTAAGCAAAAAGGAAAAAAAGACCCATTGTTGGGCGCACTCTGCCAACTAATTATGACAAATGAAAAGAAAAAATTAGAGATTTAAAGAGTAATCAAAAAACAATTTTTTATTCATCAAATAAATTGAGAATTGTTCAATGGGTCTTTTTTCCTTTTTGCTTAACAAAAGGTAATGATGGGTCAGCCTACTTGATGGAAATACAAAACCTGATAGCCTGGCATGATCAGAATTCACTGTTACTAAATGCAAAAAGACCAAAGACCGTTAAACTAGATTATTCAAAATATCAAAACAATTCTACCTCAGAAGAAAATCTTAAATTCCAATAATAATCAGGTACATTTGTCAGCTAGAGTTTTAAACTTGTTGTAAAAATTGTGTTATTTTATATTTGTTCTTAAAGGGAAACTAAAGCTCATTAGGACTAGGGGTGATTCTTAAGGGTGGAAGGTTCCAGTGCTGCCTCCTGCTCCCATCAATAATCTGATTTATTCTGCTTTGTGCACTGATGCAATTCTCTTCCCACTTCCTGCTTCAAGTTGGATTTTACAGAAACAGTTTTACATCGGAATTCTTCTGCTGCACTTGCTCAATTAACTTTAACTTTTTATCATATTAAATGTGATACTTTCTTTTCCACAACTGTCTATTGATTACTGAGCTTACAGAGTCCAGCTCTCCATCAGGAAGTTTAATCTGGAATGGTCAGCTACTGTAACATACACTGGAAACTCCTCATTGATTTAAAATGCCATCCATACTGATGCTCCCTTCAGTTCCCCAAACAGGAAGTTCCTGTCCCATCAAATGTTACAATGATTTAACATGACAATGGGACAATACTAAATCCAGACTAACATATAACTAAAAATAAAAAAGGTTGAATTAAAAGAACAAGAAAATTAACATGTCAGATCAGGTTGTAATATAATATTGCCCCCGCCCCAGCTTCATCAAAAACTATTTGTAATATCCAGGCTCATATAACATTGTCATTGTCATTATGGAGCTTGATAAAATATTGGGCAGTTAAAACAATATATTGTTTGATCATACCATAAGCCTGAAAGTTTGAAATATCACCCATATGTTCTAGCATTGACACTACTAGAATGCAAATATATCTGTTTTGTTCTTACAGTTAATATACTGTTGTGGCAAAATTTGGTTAGTATAGTTCACATTCTCAATAAAGGAAATCAACATTTGCCAATGGGAAAATATTACTCTTTCCTTTCCTGGGTAAACTTCAGATGACTTGACAAAGCCAGAGTCCTCTTTTGTCTCTGAAAATAACTGTGCCCCAAAATATTTGATAATTTAGGTCCTGATGATTGATATTAAACAGAGCAAAAAAGGAAAACACTGTTACATACCTTTATAAATATGGCCATTAGTCAACAAATTGTCTGCAGTTGTTTTGATGGAGAGCAGATTGACTGACCCCTGTCATTTCTTTGTGTTGGTTTAATACATAGTATAAAATCTTTGATAGAGATGCTCTTGAGGTACTATATTACTTATTTTTATTTAAAGTATGAGTTGAGATAAAAATTGCATCGTGGGTTTACTTTTTTTTTTTTTTTTATTAAAAGCACAATAGTAATGGGAGATGAGAGAGAGTGCATTTAATTTCCCAAATGACACATGGTTTTAACATAAAAGAGGATGAAGGTGGCGTATTCATTATTTTACTTTCTTGAACATAGCCTTTAATATTTGAGTTGACACCTTTCAACTTCTAGGACTGGCTAAAATCTATAGAATAAATTTTGCCTCACAGTAGATTAAATCCTTAAATCACTAGGGACCTTAGAGTTTTTTATATTAGCTATTCCTGTTACAGCAAAGGAATTCAGCATTTTTAACACAAGTATTTTAACCCTTTAAACAGGAGGATTAGTTCTAAGTAATGCAATGTCTGGGATGTAAAATTATCCTTTGGGTTCGCATTTGATTCAAGGGAATCTCCAATAATATGCACATGACGCTTGACAACTTTATTTAACCTCATGCTCTAAATGTTATAAAATGACATCTATAAACTGATACCCAACACCTGATACATAATCATTTCATTATAAATAGTGTACGGAACATTCATTAACAAGACTGCATATACTCTATTTGTCATATGTCCCTTTTTTTATTATTGTCATTTTCATTAAACACACTTGTCATTTTGGAATTTGTTCTAAAAATATCATTGGTATATTTTTATTATATAACACACAGCAAAAAATACTTTAATTGTCCCTAATGACTACATTTGGTGAATAATTCAAGGGTCCATCATATCTGGAATAATAGATTTTTTTTTCCTGATTATGACAGAATGGAAAACTCTGAATAGACACCGAGATCGTCTTATTTCACACTATCCCTTCATTGTAAGAATACATTCACTAAGGGAACTTTCATATTTGTGACGTTCTTTTTTCACCACAGTTGTTTCACAATGCAGTATGATGCTGCAAAAGGCAAACAAGATAACAAGCACAGTCATTGATTTAGAAGCTAAGTGACTATCATGGTAATGTACCTAGCTCTTAGTATTTTACACATTTTATGTGAGATGGTATGCAAGCAGTGGTCCATACAGTACAGTGACTCATATTTTGTTACATCCAAAGCCATGTTTTGTCACAGCTTTATAAAAAGCTATTTATTAAAATACTTAGGGAAAGCCATACTCACTAATGTTTTCATCGAGCCTAGGTTTCTATCATTTGTCTTCTGACACATCTGTTCTACACACATAGTCTGACTTGGATTGGTGCTGATAGACACTATTAACTAGTCATCAGGTAAATTAACCTGTGTATTGAATTAATCAGTTTATTGATCACATAAATTGTCCAGGTTATTATGTCTCTGATTAGTTTGTGCAAATTCTTTTAGTAAAATAATTCAGTAAGTAGATGGATTTTGTTGAGATTAGGGAGTAAAAAAGGATTGTAATGTTGTTAGTATAGCGAAATGTGTCTACAGCATAAACATGAGAAAAAAGTGCAATTCTCCGGCACTCCAGTAGAAATAGTTAAATACTTTATTGTTCCATTAAAAGAGAAAATGCATGAAAGGCAACGCTAGCATGTCCAATCCTATGCGTTTTGTGCCACACGGCGCTTAATCATAAAACTTTTTTCTTGTGTTGGATTTCAGTGACTTTGGGACACGTTTTCCATGCTTCTTAAAAACAGTATGTGAAGTGGGCCTTACAGGTCGACTTTAATGTGCCTGCAGTTAGCACTAGAGTGTTCACTTTAATTCTATGCTAAACCCAGAATAAGGTAAATTGTTTGAATCTGCCATTTGGCTGCATTTGCACAGAATTCATCATCTTACATGCTCTCTGATATAACTGCTGATACTAAAAGCTTTCTATTTTGCTATATTTGACCCCATATTTAGCTCTATACAGCTATATTAGTCCCTATGGATCTTGCTGGACTTTTAATTCAAATCCTCCGACTTTTTATGTCATTTTGTTTCTCATTGTAAATGTAAGAATCACAAAATGATTAACTGCATGAGAAAGGAGATGAGGCTTATTATAAAACAATAATGCAAAGTTATGGAAATTCATCACTTTTAGGAATGCATAGCATCATCTAAAAGAATGCTTCACACATTATCCCTCTGTATCTATAAGTACAGTACAGTTACAGTACAGGCATCAATTCATAGATGTAATTCCTCCTATCGCTAAGACCAAAATATTGAACACTGAACAGTGAATGGGTTATTTCATTACTGGTAGTTTAATTAAATTGTCTATGATGCTAGTTTTTACACTGTAATGATCAAACTATTCAACATGGCTTTAAGACAAATATGTTTAGAAATATGCAGCAATGATACAAATTATTCAATTATTGTTGTTTTACAAATGCTAAAATAACAGTGATTTAATACATGTGTCAATTGCATCAGGACCCCATTCACTATTAAAAGGTGTCATTTATATCCCATCAACATACCTATCACTAAAATAGTCTTGAAATATTGCTTAGAATCTCTATCTCATTAACCTTCACTCTAATGATATCTTTGACAACCATAGGCTTACCCTTGTCTTGATGAGTAATGTACAATCAAAGTACATTGTACCAAGTTTAATAACCAGTCTGTAAAACCCCAGCCTACTTTACCTTGAATAAAAGAGCTGCCTGGAAAATTAATTTTGAGGCTTAAAGTGTACAATATATATTGGTCTGAAGTTGCTTATTTGTAAATGAGAGAAAAGGGAAAATCTACAAATATACTACAATATAAGAAAAGCAAATACAACTGGAACTGTTATGCCAGTAAATTACATATTTATAGCATTGAATTAAAATGGTCTTAGAAAAAAATAAATTATTTTTGTGACAAATTAGTATTTATTTTTTATTTCATGAAATTCATATTCTCCACTTTCATTCTGTTCAAATAAATAAAGTGATATATATATATATATATATATATATATATATATATATACTGTATAGTCAAAACAAGTTTACATACACTATATCAAAAGACACATATGCATGTCTTTCTCACTATCTCACATGAAATCAGAATAATCTTTACTGGTTTTCCATCAGTTAGAATTAATAAAATTGTTTACATTTGCCAAATGCCAGAATAATTAATTAAAAATTATTTTTTAAGGCATTTTTAATACTTTCTGCAAAGTCAAAAGTTTAAAAGTTTACATATGTACACTAGGACTACTACGCCCTTAAACAATTTGGGACAGCCCATATGATGATATCATGTCTTTGGAAGCTTACAGGGTTTATTAGCAACATCTGAATTAATTAGAGACACACCTTTGGATGTATTTTAATGCACACCATAGACAAGTAGAGTATGGGTGATGACTTTTATTGGCTAACTGAATAAATGGAAAATCCAAGCTTTTAGGACTACTTAGGTCTCTTCTTTACACCAGGAACACATTGCTTCTGTGTGTAACATCATGGGATAGTTTAAAGAAATTAGCCAAGATATCAGGAAGAGAATTGTGGACTTGAACAAGTCTTGATCATCCTTGGTGCAATTTCCAGATACCTGAAGGTGCCTCATTCATCTGTACAAACAATTATATGCAAATACAATCAAGATGGGAATCTCTAGCCATCATACCACTCAGGAGGGAGACTGGTTCTGTGTCTCAGAGATGAATGTGCTTTGGTCTGACATGTGCATATCAACCCAAGAAAAAAAGCAAAAGATCTTGTAAAGATGCTGGCAGAAGCTGGTAAGATTGTGTCATTATCCACAGTGAAACGAGTACTGTATCAATATGGACTGAAAGGTCACTCTGCAGCAAGAAGCCGTTACTCCAAAATAAACATATAAAAGCCAAATTAATGTTTGCAAATGCACACAGGAACAAAAACCTATATTTGCAGCAATACTGGAGCAACATCTCAAGACATCAGTCAGGAAGTTAAAGCTTGGGTGGAAATTGGTCTTCCAAATGGACAATGACCCAAAGCATACTGCCAAACTGGTTACAAAGTGGATTAATGATAACCAAGTCAATGTTTTGGAGTGTCCAGCTCAAAGCCCTGATCTCAATCCTAATGAAAATTTATGGGCAAAGCTGAAATGGCAGGTGCGAGCAAGGCGACCTAAAAACATGACTCAGTGGCAACATTCACGAGGAATGGGTCAAAATTCCTACCAACTATTGTGAAAAGCTTGTGGAAGGATATACCAAATGTTTGACCCAAATCATACAATTTAAGGGCAATAAACCAATTATATAAAAAGAAAGCAGTGCTTAAAAATAAATGTGCAACATATACCGAAAATGAATGTGATGTGTATAGCAAAGTCTTACAAAAATCCCAAAAAATGTGTTTGCAGCTTTCTTCAAACGCAGAGTATTCCTCAACTTCAGCAAAAACGGAAATCCAAAATTCTGTAAGTAAGAAGTGCAAAAAGAGCACCTAAATAGTGCCGAATCACTCAAATATAAATGAACAGAAATAGACCCAAAATCACCAATTAGTGAATGAGTGTGATTATTGCATAGAAATAATGGACTTTCATGCTCTCAGCAATTTGGATATTTTGGTGCTGCCTGTGAATGGGCTTTGAATGCAAATGATGCACTAACTCATTGTGAGTACCTAGTGTTACTTTTAAACTTTTTAATATAATAAAGACATATTACACTATGAATTCTTCCTTTTTGTGATCTATGCACATGTGGCCTTTTGAGGATAAACAGCAAAGGTTAAAGTCTTCTATGTTGCTCCCTGAGGGAAAAGGACCAAAGGTTAAAGTGACCCATTCCATATAGGCTGATCCTTCCATATACATCTGGTGAGTGTTTACTGATATCTATGTGCTCACGTGTGATTCACCCCATTTGGTGGTGTTGTTTTTTCTATGCAATAATCACACTCATTCACTAATTGGTGATTTTGGGTCTATTTCTGTTCATTTATATTTGAGTGATTTGGCACTATATACGTAGGTGCTCTTTTTACGCTTCTTACTTACAGAATTTAAGGGCAATGCTACGAAATACTAATGAAAAGTTCTCTGTCTTCCTCCCCCCTTCCTATATGCATGGGGTGGTGGAGGAACAGATCATGGCATACGGGGCAGTCCAGTTATTATATCATTTTGGCAGGGGCACCTTAACCTATAGAACAGTACCAGCATGCAATTCACCTCTTGGAATATTACAAGGATTATTATATATGGTGAGTTATGACTACTCTGGATGGGAATCAGTAATTCACAATTTCACGGCTTTAGTTTTCTGCCTAGATAGTCAGAGACTCCTGGTTAACGAAGGTTTAACATATGCCAGTTGCTTTGCAACTGCCGGCACTATCAGCTTTTTGGATTTTGAAATTCTAATAAAACTGTGGCCAGGTTTTCCACCAATGCCGTTGTAAGCAATTGTTATTTATATCTATTGGATTGAGTCAGCAAAGGTAAAAAAAGGTCTGCTCATTTAGTCTGCCATGTATGTAAACTTTTGACTTTGCAGAAAGTATTAAAAATGCCTTAAAAAATTCTCTCTCTCTCATTATTCTGGCATTTGGCAAATATAAATAATTTTGGTAATCCTAACTGATCTAGCACCTAAGGTTTATTCTGATTTCATGTCAGATAGTGAAAAAAACAGGCATATGAGTCTGTTTACATAGTGTATGTAAACTTCTGTTTTCAACTGTATATACTGTATGTTTATTTTCAACTATAATTCCTAAATCCTTTTTCTTCTGCCCATTGTTTTCCCAATTAGTAAATAATTTTGAAATGCATTATCCCTTCCCTTATGCATAACCTTATGTACTGTCAAAAAGGTTACACACCAGACGTCACGGAAGTTATGTTGCGTGCGCGTGGTTCTGTTATGTAAATGCATGGTCATGAAAATGTGCCGAGGCACTTCTGGCGCATTCGCAAATATGCAATGCGGTTTTCCCGCCATTTTGGCTTTATGAGGCAGCTAGGCCTAACTTCCAACGCCCGATTTATAGAATTATTCTGTTTTTTCTTGTGTTCTGTTCCGTATCTGTATCCTGTTTGTACCCCTTTATTGACCTCGGCCTGATTCTGGATTTCGCTTGTACTCCTCCTGCCCTGACCTTTGCCTGTTATCAGACTATGCTACTTGCTACCTGCCTTGACCTTTTGGATCTGTATTTGACTACACCTTCTGTTTATTCCATCCACCAGTGGACACCTAACCTAGGGGCCGCAACCTGAGTATTCCCTGCAGTGAAGCCCACATCCCCTTATGGGGGTCAATGGTGAAGACCAGGGCTTACCTTAGACTCCATGCTCTAGGCTTGCGCCAAGTCCCTGTGGACCCATACCGCAGCTTCCTACTTCGCCCTAACCTTTTAAGGCAAAATCCCTACACATATTGGTGTTAAACCTCATTAACCAATTACTATTCTGTGTCCAGCAAGAACAGTCCCTCAGTATTTTCAAAATGAAAGACAAATTCTTCCTGTTAGAGCACTAGCACTGTTTTTGTTATGTCTTTCATACTTTTTACTTTAACTGTAAGCTTTGAGCAGCAGTGACATCTATCCTTTCATTTCAGTCACCAGAAAGTCAA